>JASPKZ010004621.1:0-21638 GCA_030220185.1 Diploptera punctata | reverse complement strand
CCTCCCTTCTGGGGCTTTTCCAAGCTCCTGTTTCATTCCCCATTTGTCCCATATGTCCTAATTTATTACAAGATTTAACACATCTCATTCATATCCTATCTATTGGGCTCTTTCTTGCAAGGAGTTTCCACACCCTCTTTTTATTCGCCATTCATGCTGCATGTCCCACCTATTGCAGTCTACAACTACTTAAAATCTGTTAACATTAAATCTGGTTTCCCATAAGATCGTGTAGTTCACTGTATGTAGTCTTCTCCATTTAATGTTTGTTCACTGTATGTAGTCTTCTCCATTTGCTGTCTATTCATCTATCTTTGGTCCAAACATTTTTCTAAGAACTTAATTCTCAAATACTTGTAATATTTTCTTCTCCCTTAAAGTAAGAGTCATTGTTTTGCTTCCATTTATAATGTAACTAACTATAATAGAATAATAGTTATATATTCTTTTCAGTTAAGAGAAGTTGGGACTTCAAGTTCAATGGCTAATCCACAGTTTTCATGATGGTTAAGCTGATTAGTGACAATCGCTTCTCGGCCTTTTGGCTAAGATCAAAGTGTAGTATCTGTATCTGATACGTCTCTCATCGCGCGACTAGAATATTCGACAGGATCAAAGTGTAGAATTTGTGTAGAATTTGGTAGTTTTAGAATTGTTTTATATTTTTCTTTTATTGCTGTTTTTTTTTAATATGTTTTGCTATGAGTTCCAGAGTAGGTTTCTCCATCTCACTCCGCCGTCTATGCCTGCTATTCAGCGGAGGGATGCGGACGCTGGTCGTTCGTTTCCCTGTGGCTGACCATTTCGAATGTACCGAGGAGGGATGCTTTTCGGTATTCAAGACGAAGGAGTGGACGGCGACGAAGCGGTCCTTGGAGCGTCACCTGGAGAAAGACCACAGGATCAGGATAAATTCAACTTTGCATATTTGTTGTAAATGCAATACTGATTTAGGTAAGAGACCAAAATTGCACTCTTGTAATTTTCCTTCCCCACAGGGTGTTCGGAGGCCGGCTCCGAGGGTGTTCGCCTACGCCTGCACGCAGTGCCCGGAGACGTTTTCCAACGTCTAGGGGTCTGCGTAAACCATCTGGAGTGGCATCGGGAGCAGGCCATCGACAGCGCAACAGGGGTGTTCTTCCGAGGCCTGCGACGCGGCGGCGCGGGGGACTGGTAGCAGTGAATGCGGATGGGGTTGATGATCCAGCTGTGCCCCCAACAGATGTCGACGTCGGGGTTGATGATCCAGCTGTGCCCCCAACGGATGTTGGGGTTGATGATCCTGCTGTGCCCCCAACGGATGTCGGGGTTGACGATCCAGCTGTGCCCCCAACGGATGTCCGGGTGTTTACCCGCAACTAACTCGGCGGATGCTACGGCGGGTCCGAGCAAACGTAGTGCTAGTCCAGGGCAGCCGTCGGCAGGTTTGGCCGGCGCCCCGGTGCCTGTCACGGCGGGACCGGCCGCGACTCCTCGGAGCAGTGCTAGAAACCCGGCGGGAGGATACGGGACAGTCACCATGCTGACACCAACGGCTAGAGTGTCGGCCGACCTGAGCAGGGACACGATAGCGAACCTGAACATTAGCCCTAATGTTCAAGGCAATATAGAAGAGGATCGCGACACATTTCCAGTTGCGAGTAGTCCCCGCCCATCTGGTACCGAGGGGACGACCAGCCTCGAAGCGCAGGGGGTGCGGGAGAGAGACTCGAAACGACACTCAACAAACACTCAAGATGACCAGGAAGAGTCTCACGAAACTGAGGGGCCTCAAGAAATCGAACGTGGACGATTAGATCTAAAGATCCACGAGTTACTCCCTACTTTAAATGAAATACTCAGGTCTGGAACCTCCGATAACAACTGGGAGAGGTTCGAAGGGATTCTAGAAGAGATCACCGCGAAAGCCAGAGAAATAGTTTAAAATCCCTGTCCACCGTGGCAACAACAAACCGAAATGAAAGACCTGAAGATCCTCAATGGATTCAAAAGACATATAGGAGGAACAGAAGGAAAGCCATGCGACTTATCCTTGGGGATGAAAGCCGGAAATGTGAAATACCGAAAGAGGAAAGTAAGTACACACTTCAGGAGAGTCTACAGGCGAAAGGACTGTAACCTCACAGTCTTCGAGGAACAGCCCCCAGAAGATAGACCCAGCGTGCCGACCAACAGGATCACGCCACTTGAAGTTCAACTCCGTCTTCAGAAAGCCGAAAATACTGCACCAGGGGACGATCGCTTAACATATAAGCACTGGAAGACGGTCGACCCTGCCCTGCTCAGTACTGGCCACAATATTTAATATATGTCATGAAGTACGAGAGAATTCCTGAGGGTGTGGAGGAAAACTTCAATGACTGTACTTATCTTTAAAAAAGGGTGATCCTCATGACCTTGCAAACTGGCGACCAATTGCCATCATGAGGACCATCTATAAGCTGTACTCAGGCGTGCTGGCAAAGAGAGTCACCGCCTGGATCACGACCAATGACGTCATAGCACCCGCCCAGAAAGGATTCTTGCCATATGACGGAGTCTTCGAGCACAATTACATCTTGAAGCGAAAGCTCGATTAATAAAGCAAGAATTGAGAAGGGAGAATATTTATAGCCACTTGGGTCGATTTCTCCAATGCATTCGGCTCCGTACCGCATGAAGCCATCTATGCGGGTCTTCAAAATTCAGGAGCGGGTGCTAAATTCGTCAACATTATAAAGGACATGTACAACGGAAGCACAACGAGAATTATGACGTCATCTGGAGGCACCGATAATATAGACATAGAGGCTGGGATCAAACAAGGGTGCCCCATCAGTGCTCTCCTCTTTTGATATCGCAATAGATCCAATAATCCGAACGACTTCAAGGGGATGAGCCTGATCATAAAATCCTGGCCTATGCGGATGACATGGTGCTTATAGCTAAGGAGCCTGAAGACATGCAGCATATGCTGTCTTCATTAGAAGACCTGGCTGGACACATGAATATAAGAATAAATCCAGACAAGAGCTTTAGTCTGCATGTGTCTGGTAAGGACTCCGGTCGGCCCCAGGAACACGACATTTAGAATTGGAAAATGAGGAGATCCGCCATCTAGAGGAGGCAGAGATGGATCTATTCCTGGGTAAGCCGATTGGTTTCCATATAGTGACTAACCACCATAAGCTGGCTGACATAATGCGGATTTGCCGACAAAATACTTCTGGTCTCAGCTGGCTCCCTGGCAGAAGCTTGACGCCCTTAAGACGTTTCTCTACGCGTCTCTCGACTTCCTGATGAGGACAGCCCAGTTCAGTAAAGGTGACTGGACAAAACTGGACGATTACGTAAGGGCCAGAATTAAGACTGTTCTGAACGTCCCACAGGAAGCGAGTAACCATTACATCTATGGTCCGACAAATAAAGGATGCGTAGGGATTCCGGAAGCTGCAGCGGACTCAGACTTCCACCTAGTCGATAACGCTTTTAAGCTCCTATCCTCCAATGACATCAGAACTTCGGAGCTTGCATTAGGAGATCTGCAGACCACCGTGCAGAAACGACTAGGTCGTCTTGTAGATCATCAAGACGTGTCCGCCTACATGACAGGAGACAACGAGGGGGAGTTCAGGCGAAATAACAGTGGCATATCTACAGCCTGGACTCAAGCTAGAAAGGCTTCTGTCAGGAATAAAGTGAAATGGTCTTTTGAAAACTTCAAGCCTGCAGTGACCATAGGCGAAAAGACCCTGTACCAGAGCCAGAGGCACCAAGTGATGAGCACATTTAGAAAAACCCGTCGTGGCGATTGCACTTGGATGCACTTCTGCAGCTGCCGAGCCAGGGAAAAAGTAATGAACTGCGTGGCTACAGACCGAAGCAGCTCCCACTTCACAACAACCGGAGACTTCATAAGATTTGCCGATTGGCGGTTTATCCACCGGGCAAGACTCAACTTGCTGCCACTCAATGGAAGTCGCCATCACGATCAGAATGGCAATAAGAGCTGCCGGCGCTGTGGCTACGAGAACGAGACCCTGCCGCATGTTATCAACCACTGCATGCGATATGCCGAACTAATTACACGTCGGCATAATGCCATCGTCAGCAGGGTCCGGAAGGCAGCACAACAACGCTTTACCATCATTGCGGAGAATGAGGCTGTCGTCGGTAACTTAAGACCAGACTTAGTACTGGTCAAGAACAATAAGGCCAATATAATCGACATTACAATCCCGTTCGAGAACACGATGGAGGCGTTTGAAGAGGCAAGACGAGCCAAGCAAGAAAAGTATGCAGACTTGGCCGAGCTCCTACGCACCAAATATACAACGGTGGAGGTGGACGCGATCGTTGTCGGTTCTTTGGGTTCCTGGGATCCGGCAAACGACAGAACCATGAAGAAATTGTGCTCCAAGAAGTACCTCTCTTTGTTTCGGAAATTGTGTGTTTCCGATGTGGTAAGGACTTCTAGAGATATTTATGTTGAGCACATTACGGGAACCCGCCAGCAATAACGGATCAAGTGCCCTGGGTTGGTTTTTCCGCGGGTTTTCCAAGCCCTCTCAAGGCGAATGTCGGGGTAGATGGTCCATCCGCGGAGCAGATTAGTGACTTACGTATTGTAATACGTATCTGCTAAGTAAGTGTGACGATGGCAAGTGATTTTGTCATTTATAACAAAGTTCAAATTGAACTGTGCATATATTGACAATGGATAATTATTTCTTTTCTATATATTCTATATTTTTTATTTATTGACTGAACAGTATAAATAACAACGTACAAAATATGTATTTGAAATGTATGTTAACATTTGATGAATAAATCTGTTCTTATCAGCTTAATATCTGATACGCCTCGCATCGCGGGGCCAGAATATTAAACTGATTTTTGGAAAATGACGGAGTGCTAGGAGCTTGCTCCACCTCTGTCACGGGTTGGCCCGGTATTGCAGTACCTCCGGGATCGGCCCACCTAATCTTTTCACAATTATTTATAATAATAGCTGGTAGCTTTCTGTGTGGAGTTTCCAGTCTCCCATCGGACGCGTTTCCAGGTGGCGGTTACGGAAATGCTCAGCTGATATTGCGGGTACTGGGGGAATAAAATACCCAGGTGGGACCAAAACCAGTGCTACTGCCTTGCAATAAGATACTGGACTATCAAGGACTAGAGGAACAAAACCTTGAACAAAAATTACCCATCCCCAGGTTGGGGGTTCATGCATCGGGCCAGCTCCTCGTTCATCAAAAAAATGCTAAAAACACTCTAGGACGATTACAGCTAAGAAAAAGGACTTTGAAAATAGGCACATGGAATATTCAAGGCTGCAGAAATAAAATGGAGGAGGTAATTAAAGAAATAGATACAGTAAAACTAGATTTGGCAATTTTAACAGAAACAAAGAAGCACAGGAAATGAAACATTAGGCAATTACATACACCTTTACATAAAAGAGCAAAAAGAGGTGTTTCAATGTTGATTAATAAGAAATTGGGAAGCCATTCATGAGAGAATTTTAAAATTAGATTTGGATATATGGGGCTATAAGTTAACAGTTTTTGGAATATACGCACCAATTAACGATAATGGAATGACAAATCTAGAAAATGATTTATTTTTGACAAAGTTAATGAAGAAATAGGAAAAATTAGCACTGGGAAACAATTGATATTATTGGGAGGCATGAATGGAAGAACAGGAAGTAAATTTGGAGATCCAGTAGTAGGAAAGTTTGGAAAAAAAAAACATTTTAAATGAAAATGGAGAAAGGTTAATTGAATTATGTAGACAATCATCTTTAAAAATATGGAATGGCTTTTTCAATCATAAAGATATCCATAAATACACATGGGAACGTCCAACGCTAAATCAAAAATCCATTATCAATTACATAATTACAAAACAAAATTCAAAAATGAAAATACAAGATGTCAGAGCTTATAGAGGACCAAGTTGTGGGACAGATCATAAATTAGTAATTGGAAAATGTGTATTTCCTTGCATTCTTAATAAAGAAAACAACCATACAGAAAAAGTAGAAAGTGTAAAAAAGCATTTATATCAACAAAGATTGAATAAAAAATTAACACAGAGTGAATTCAGAGATACAGAAGAAATGTATCAGTACCTAAAGAGGTGCATTCATGAAGCCGCCTATGAAGCATTGGGTGAGAAAGACGACTATAGAGAAAGGACAGCACTGTTTTGGAACGATGAAATAGAGAAAGAAATACAGAATAAGAAACAGTTATTTTTAAAATGGCTTAGTACAAAGAACCAGAATGACAAAATACAATATCAAAAAGCACAAGCAAAAGTGAGAAGAATGGTTACTAAACACAGAAACGAGATTTGGGATAAGAAATATACAGAAATACAAACATATTTAGGAAGCAAGAAGAGTTCTGAATTATGGAAAGTTATAAAAAAGTATACATTCATCGAATAGAAATAAGAATCTTCTCAACCTAATAGGGATACATGAATGGGAAGAATATTACAAAAAACTTTTAGTAGAGGACCAAAAAGAATTTTTGGGAGAAAATGACGATTTATTAGAGATGGAAACAGGAAACATAATCAAAATTGATATAAATACTGTAAAAAAGAAAATTATGAGAATGAAAAATGATAGTAATGCCGGCCCAGGAAATATTGCTATAGAATTGATTAAAAGTGGCAGTCAGAAGTTAATTAATACCCTCCATGGTATCTTTACCTTGTCGTGGTGGAGTGGCTTGTGTGCTTAAATGATCCTGAGAGCTATGTCGGCGGTAGCATTGCTGCCAATAGGGTTACCCATGCCGGACTGGTCGAAGGTGATAAGCCAGACGAAATAAGTACCTTGGTCGAAAGAGTGACGATCTTTCACCGTAAAAATACAACCGTCAAGAAATGCGGACATGGGTTCTACTGGGGTAAAATTTTCCGGAGGTCAAATAGTCCCCCATTCGGTCTCCGGGCGGGGACTACTTCAGGGAACCCATGCCAAAGGCTCAAACACAGGGACATGTTCCTAGGAACATGGAATGTTAGGACTTTATACAATAGCGGGGCACTAGAGATATTAACGCGGGAATTGGATAAATCGCCCTTGGATATAGTCGCTTTACAGGAAGTTAGGTGGCCAGGAGAAGGTAGTCAGGAATCAGGAAGCTTTGCATTATACTATGGGGGTGCAGAAAGACCTGCATTTGGAACGGGTTTTTTAGTCAGAAGGAGGATCCTATCCGCTATCCGAGATATTAAGTTTGTTAGTGATAGGATATCATACATAATTCTAAAGGGTAAACGACATGATTTTATAATTGTAAATGTACATGCCCCCACAGAAGATAAAGATGACAAGATCAAGGATGAGTTCTATGACGAATTAGAATGCTTATTTGATAGCCTTTCACGATATCATATGAAAATTGTCTTAGGAGATTTTAATGCAAAAGTGGGGCGGGAAGATATATTCAAACCAACAATAGGCAAATTCAGTCTTCATGAAGATAGTAACGACAACGGGGTTAGATTAGTCACATTTGCCACATCAAAGAATCTCATTGTTAAGAGCACAACATTTCAGCATAAGGATATTCATAAATACACCTGGACGTCCCCAGATGGAGAAACTCGGAACCAGATAGATCATGTATTAGTGGATAAACGCTGGCACAGTAGCATCATTGATATTAGATCAGTTAGAGGGACAGACTGCAATTCAGATCATCATCTGGTCAAGGTGAAAATCAGACAACGGCTATCGCTTATGAGAGGAACAAACGCTAAAGATGATTCTGTAAAATATGAATTAAAAAACTTGAAAAAATGATGAAATGCGGCAAGAATACCAAATCAAAATTGCTAATAGATTTGAAGTACTGGAATCTTCAGATGACAATGTGGCAAACGAAGAAGAAACTGATATAAATAAAGAATGGGAGGCTATAAAGAGATACTATTAAATTGTCAGCATCAGAAAGCATTGGTTGTTTAAAAAAGAGGCAAAACAAGAAATGGTTTGATGAGGAATGTGCCGACATTGTAAAGAAAAGAAAGCTAGCAAAAATGAAATGGTTACACGAGCCAAATGAGGTAAATTTAGAGCAATTGGGTAGTGTTAGACGGGAAACCACCAAGTTACTAAAGAGTAAGAAGAGGGAATATTTGAGAGAGAAGATTAATGATCTTGAAATGAATGCAAAAAATAGGAACATTAGAGAATTATATCAGGGAATTAGTATAGAGAAGAAAGGGTTTCAGGCTAGAACAAACATAATTCGGAATGAAAATGGGGATATGATTGCAGATTCCAAGAGTATATTAAATAGATGGAAAAGTTATTTTAATCAGCTATTAAATGTACATACAGAACAGGACATTGAGGAGGATAAGTTACAGACAGCAGAAATGCTAGTCGCAGAGCCAAGTGCATTAGAGGTTGAAATGGCAATTGAAAAATTGAAGATGTATAAAGCATCAGGTTCAGATGAGATCCCAGCAGAACTGATAAAATCAGGGGGAGAAAAATTGATGGACAAGATACGCTGGTTGCTTAGTATGATTTGGGAAAAAGAAGCTCTTCCAGATGAATGGAAGGAATCAATTATCGTACCAATTTATAAGAAAGGAGATAAAACTGATTGCAACAACTATAGGGGCATCTCATTACTTTCAACTTCGTACAAAATTCTAACAAATATATTAGTAAGCAGACTTACTCCCTATATTGATGACATTCTAGGAGATCATCAATGTGCATTTAGAAGAAACAGGTCTACAACAGATCAGATTTTTAGTATAAGACAGATTTTAGAAAAGAAATGGGAATATAATGGTACTGTACATCAACTATATGTAGACTTCAAAAAAGCATATGATTCAATTAAGAGGGAGAAGTTATATAGTATCCTGCTGGAGTTCGGAATTCCTAAAAAGTTAGTTAGACTTATACGAATGTGTCTAAATGGCTCAACGAGTAGGGTGCGTGTAGGCAAACAGTTTTCAGACACTTTTGAAATCCAGAATGGGTTGAAGCAAGGAGATGCACTATCTCCTCTACTATTTAATTTTGTACTAGAGCATGCCATTAAATCTTTAGAGAATGAGGAAGGCTTACAACTGAATGGTATTAATAAGCTGTTAGTTTATGCTGATGATGTAGTACTACTGGCCGATAGCGAGGAGATACTAAAGGCCAACACGCACACACTATTGAGTAACACTAAGAAATTAGGACTGGAAGTAAATATCAGTAAAACTAAATATATGGTCACACGTAGAAATACATTATATAATGGAAATGGACAGCTAATGACAAATGAGGGAAATTTTGAGGAATTGGCTGAATTCAAATACCTAGGAACAATAATCACAAATAGGAATGAGATGCACAAAGAAATTAAACATAGGCTCAATTCTGGAAATGCATGCTATTATGTATTGCAGAGACTTTTGATGTCCCAACTCCTTTCAAAAAACGTTAAGCTGAAAATATATAAAACTATTATTCTACCAGTTATATTATATGGGTGCGAAACATGGACTCTTACTTTAAGGGAGGAAAGGAGATTACGAGTATTTGAGAATAAAGTTCTTAGGAAAATTTTTGGACCAAAGAGAGATGAACAGACAGGTGAATGGAGAAGACTACATAACAATGAACTACATGGTCTTTATAGGAAGCCAGATATAATAAGAACAGTTAAGTCCCGTAGACTGCGATGGGCAGGACATGTTGCGCGTATGGGGAATGAAAGACGTGCATGGAAACTTCTTGTAGGAAAGCCAGAAGGAAAACGCCCAGTTGGTAGACCAAGAATGAGGTGGAGAACAACATTAACTATGATTTGAGGGAAGTAGATTATACAGGGAATGATTGGAAAGCATTAGCTCAGGATAGGGATGTATGGAGAGCTTATGTCCGTGCGGCCATGAACCTACGGGTTCGATAGTGCCAGTGAGTAAGTAAGTAAAGTCAGAAGTTAATGGAAATGATCACTGTACTGTTTAATAAAATAATAAATGGTGAAGAAATGCCAGAAGAGTGGAAAGGTCACTATTATAACATCGATACATAAGAAGGGAGACAAGAGAAGGTGTGAAAATTATAGAGGCATATCAGTAACGAGTACATTAAGTAGAACGTACGGACATATACTAAGTAAAATGATTGATATAATATACCAGGATAAAGAAATGGAAAGAACAATCTGGTTTTAGAAGTGGTAGGTCATGCACAGATAATATATTTTGCATAACACAAATGATAGAAAAAAAAAGAGCTACTAACAGAGATTTACATTTGCTTTTTGTCGATTTAACCAAGGCATATGATAGTATTCCCCAAAAATGTTATGGGAAACTTCAGACAATTCTAACACATTACCAAAAAAATTAGTAGAAGCTATAAAAGCATTATACAAAGGATCTATTTTGAAAATAAAAGTTGGAAATCATATAACAAAGGGATTTACTATTACAAAAGGTTTAAGGGCAAGGTTGCAGTTTATCTCCAACTCTATTTAAAATTTATCTCAAAAGAGTAGGAAAAAAATGTCAAAAAATGGGCATACCCATCCAAAATACACATGTATATTCACTAAATTTTGCAGATGATCAGGTATTAATAGCATAAGACCACAATGACATAGAATATATGGCTAAAAAACTAAAAGAAGAATATGAAAAAATGGGGTCTTCATATAAACATTGAGAAAACTAAATACCTGTGTATAGGAGAAGAAATGGAAAATATAAATTTCAACAATGGAGAAGAACTAAAACCTAGTACTGAATGCACTTATTTAGGAACAAAATTAGACCATTCAGGCGATAATACAGTGGAAATTAAAAATAGAATCACACAAACAAAACAAGCAATAAATGCTTTAAACTCTGTTTGGTGGAGCAAAAATATTACAAAAAATAGAAAATTACAAATATATCAAACCATAATTCAGAGCATTTTAACATATGGTGCTGAAGTCTGGCAAATTCCTACCCATGTCAAAAGAATGCCAGAGCAAAGATTGCCAAAAATTGTTATGGAATGGATCCCAATGGAAAGGAGGACCGAAGAAAACTTCGATAGAAGGGGTAACAAGCAGCTATGAATATCAGAGGAATGGAGGAAGATCAATGGATGGACAGAGAGGAATGGCATTGTGTTTCCGGAAGACGGCGGCAGCTGCCATGATACTGGATGATGATGATGAGCTGGTAACTTATTTCAAATCTCCAGATTTGTAATAGCGTGGTCATAACTCTCAACTCCCTGGCACTATCGAACCCGTAGTTTCATGGCCGTGCAGGCATATGCTATTCATATCCTAAGCCAATGTTTTCCAATCGTCCTCTGTATTAGATGTGTGCCAAACAGTTACCTTCCAGCTGTCCCTGCTACAAAAAAAAGTAACATCCAACGTTACTCAACTTTTATAACAGTGACAACTTCAAATTGGTTTTCGTTACATTATGCATGTTTCCTTTCAACGTTACAAGTCACGGCTTCATGCTGGTCTCAGTTTGCATTCACTTGCCATTACCGAGAAAGCAATGCGTCACTTCACTGTTAATATAGTATATTGTCTCGTAAATAACAAATTTCACAAAAACAATGGGGATAATTAACAATATAATGAAACCATCTTTAGTACAGAAGAACACAAGATTACGGCTTTATAAGGTTCTTGCAAGACCAGTATTAAGATATGGTAGTGAAGCATGGACAATACGAAGAAGAGATGAAAGCCAAATAACAGCAAATGAGATGCAATTTATGCACCGTTCAGCAGGCTATACAAAGTGGGACCATAAAAGAAATGAGGAAATTATGGAAGAGTTGGATGTAGAATCCATTCTTCACCATATACAAAACTACCAGAACTGGAAAGCCCATCTTCAATGAATGCCGTCTCATAGAATTCCAAAAACCATGCTTCGTTACTGCCCCCAAGGCAAAAGATTGCTGGGACGTCCAAAAAAGCGCTGCATGGAAAACTCTTTGAGACCGTAACAGGCCACACGGCCTAATACTTGCATGCATGATGATGATTGTCTCGTAAAATATCCATCACATTTTTTTTTAAGTTATAATTATATTTCAAAATTAAACTGCACACAGAATGCCTTTTGTTACAAATTAAAATATACCAAGAATAATATCACCACATTGTTATTAGTGTGTCATATTTTATGATAATTTTACAAGTAAATTTAAAAAACACAAATTATAATTATTTAAAATAAAACAAGATAGGGACATTATTCAATGTATCTACACTCATCAGTATCATCATCCTCTTATCGTGTCTTCCTTTCGGAAGGTCGATTCCAAATATACCTTCAACCATCTCTATCTTTCCATGCTTTGCTTCTTTTTAGTTCTTCCCAGTCGTATCCTCTCTCTTGTAGACTTTTCTTTCACTTGGTTAATCCAATCAACTCTGTATAATTTTCTTTTTCCAGATCATGGCTAGCATTTTTTCATCTTATTCTTGGCCTACCTTCTGGGGCTTTTCCAAGCTCCTGTTTCATTCCCCATTTGTCCCATATGTCCTAATTTATTACAAGATTTAACACATCTCATTCATATCCTATCTATTGGGCTCTTTCTTGCAAGGAGTTTCCACACCCCTCTTTTATTCGCCATTCATGCTGCATGTCCCACCTATTGCAGTCTACAACTACTTAAAATCTGTTAACATTAAATCTGGTTTCCCATAAAGATCGTGTAGTTCACTGTATGTAGTCTTCTCCATTTAATGTTAGTTCACTGTATGTAGTCTTCTCCATTTGCTGTCTATTCATCTATCTTTGGTCCAAACATTTTTCTAAGAACTTAATTCTCAAATACTTGTAATATTTTCTTCTCCCTTAAAGTAAGAGTCATTGTTTTGCTTCCATTTATAATGTAACTAACTATAATAGAATAATAGTTATATATTTCTTTTCAGTTAAGAGAAGTTGGGACTTCAAGTTCAATGGCTAATCCACAGTTTTCATGATGGTTAAGCTGAATTAGTGACAATCCCGATATCATTTAAGCCCAAGTTTAAACCCTAGAACTAGTATGGCAATGACAAGGGGTGAAAAATAAAAATGTTCAAATTAACCAAGATTAGTGTCAAATCCAATACACTGTATAATGCATCCAATTTCTTTCATTATAATCAATAAAATGGCGGTTCCATCGCACAAGCAGTTAGGCACTCGCCTCTCACTGCTGGGGTACTGAGATCGAGCCTCAGTCACTCCATGTGGGTTTCGTAGTGGACAAAATGGAGCTTGGACAGGTTTTTCTCAAGGTTTTTTCCTGTTTTCCCCTGCCACAATTTCATCCATTTTGTTTCATTTCATTCATCTGCCCCCGTGATGGTGCATCAGGCATGGTCAGCCAGCTCCCTTGTCATTCACATTCACATATAGGGGGTTTCATCTCATCCCTCAACCCAACCCTAAGTTGGACATGAGTTGTTGAGGATATTTTTTATCTAATATATAAAAATGATTGTTTGTTTGTTCATACTTTATGTGTGACCATACCATTGATCCAATTGTGATTTTGCAAAATATTCAGGAGATTCCTGGGATGAACATAGGCTACAAGAGAGTTGTGATACTCAACTCCTACACCCTTAAAAATCGCCCTTTGTAGTGGAAAATGTGAAAAAATTAGCTCTTTGGACACTTAAATTGCTTACGCTGCCTAAACCATAACAAATACACAAAATTAATGTACACAGAATTGAATATCTCAAAAAGCTCTATAAAAAAGTCTGCGACAGCATATGTTTATCTCTTATGGATAACTCACAATAACCATTTTTGTCATTCATTGATGCCAAGAAGATCGAGACAAGTGTGTAGATTCCTGTGCAAGCATAGCAAAACATGGCGGGTATTCTTTTACAGATAACTCACAATAACGAATTTTTGTCTTTTAGCTCATTTATACCGAGAAGATCGAGATAAGTAGATTCCCAGTCAACACCGGATAATCAACACAGGGAATCTTAAAATAATTATAATATACATTTATAATTATTTTTCATTTTTCTTATTCAACTAATCATAAGAAGTACATTAATGTTTGTCTTTCAGCTCATTTATGTCAAGATGATGGGGATGAATAGATTGCCGGATAACATCGGGTAAACAGCATGGGGTGTCTAAAAATAATTAGAATATATTGTATTCACGTAGACTTTCACGGCCGGAGTTGCGCTTATGATGATCTTGATGAAGGTTTTTGGGCTACCCAGGGAAAAACAAGAACCTTCTCAGACCTAATAAAGGATCAACTCTCCATCCTCATCAGGACAGCAGGCATATACAGGATACCATGCAGTTGTGGAAGAAAAGTGTATATAGGCACCACTAAATGCAGCATCGCAACCAGACTTTAAGGAGCACGAAAAATACAGTCCCGTCCTTGAACAAATGGATAAGTCGGCTCAGTAAGTCCGGCAGAGTTAGCAGAAACACTCGTTACTTGAGGGCCACAGAGTACAATACTAGAATACAGAACATATTATATAACTGCACACCACTATTTTACCCGTCTACAACGAGAAGCCATTCAAAATATTCAAACATAAAAAACAGTTTCAATAGAAAAGAAGAATCATTAAAAGTTAACAAAGTATGGATACCGGTTCTTAAAAAACTCAAAATGTAAACCTCTACAAGTACAGTCGACTAGGCTATCAAACAGCAATCTCAGTGGAACAAGGGAAGTCCCTACCACTGGACCAATCACAAGGCAGATATAACGTTACAGTCGGACTAGACCATCAAACAGCAATCTCATTGGAGCAAATGGAGGTCCCTAATGCTGACCAATCAGAAGGCAGATATCAACTTACGAACACATCGCGTGTGAACGTATAAAATAGGACAGATAGCGGACAGATTTGCCAATCTCAAGACAACCCTTGAGGATGCCAGCAGGCAGTCTTTGGCGAAACGTCAGGGAACTACAAGCCTCACGACCACGGCCTACAGCCTGAATACCTTCATCAAGATCATCAATTAGAGTATAAATTTTTCCTCTTACTTATTCAACTAAACATAAAAGCACATTAATTTTGATTTATTTAGGTTTAGCAGTTAGCACACTGCCAGGTATTAGCTTGGTAATCATAATAAAATAGAATTTCTATATCTGGCTTCCTATAAAGGACCATGTAGTTCACTGTTATGTAGTCTTCTCCATTCCCCTGTATGTTTATTTCTCTTTAGTCCAAAAATTTGTGTAAGATCTTTATTCTCAAATACTCACAATTTTCTTTTCTCCCTTAAAGTATGATTCCAAGTTTTGCATCCATATAATATAATGGGTAGAATAATAGTTATAGATATTTTCAGTTAATGTTTTTTGAAAGGAGTTGGGATTGTCGAGAGTCCCCACATAATAATACCAGAAAGATAAATCCATTTTTTATATGAATCAAACTGTGATGTTAACGATTTGTACTGTGTTAATGTAGAGATAAAATAATTTTAAATAGAGATACTTACTGTAAAGTGCAAATCTTTTCCATCGGTTCAAATCACCATGCAAGATTTGTTTTTGATGTACTGGCTTCTCTGAATCCATATACCCACATGGTTTCCAAGTTCTCCTAAAAATAAACACAATTAAATGTATATGTAATATAATTCTAAGAAAAAATTAATAGATAAATAGATGCATTTATGAAAAAATAAATAGAATCAATTAAGGATAAACAAAATGGATGATATGAGTGGTGGAATGAAGTTTTGGTAGGGGGAAAATGAGATAAATCCTGAGAAAAACCCTGCTCTGTCTCCGATTCGTCAACCACAAATCCCACATGGAGTGATCAAAACACAAACTTAGGTCCGAGAGGTGGAGGGCGAGTTCCAACCACCTGCACATTGGAGCTGCCACAATTAAGTATAATATTTATATAACTAACTAACTAACCCACTGGCACTATCACAAACCTGTAGGTTCATGGCTGCATGGACATAAGCTCTCCATATATCCCCATCCTGAGCCAATGTTTTCCAATCACTCCCTGTTATAATCTACTTCCCTCAAATCATATTTATGTTATTCTCCCACATCATTCTTGGTCTACCAACTGGGCATTTTCCCTCTGGTTTTCTACAAGAATCTTCCATGTGGCGTCTTTCATTCCCCATTTGTGCCACATGTCCTGCCCATCGCAGTCTATGAGACTTAACTGTTCTCATTATATCTGCCTTCCTATAAAGACCATGTAATTCACTGTTATGCAGTCTTCTCCATTCACCTGTCTGTTCATCTCTCTATGAGACTTAACTGTTCCATTATATCTGGCTTCCTATAAAGACCATTTATTCACTGTTAATGCAGTCTTCTCCATTCACCTTCTGTTCATCTCTCTATGAGACTTAACTGTTTCTCATTATAGCGGGTTTCCTAATAAAACCAGTAATTCACTGTTATTCAGTCTTCTCCATGTCACCTGTCTGTTCATCTCTCTATGAGACTTAACTGTTCTCATTATATCTGGGTTTCCTATAAAGACCATGTAATTCACTGTTTATTCAGTCTTCTCCATTCAACCTTCCTGTTTCATCTCTCTATGGAGACTTAACTGTTCTCATTATATCTGGTTTTCCTATATAAAGACCATTGTAATTTCACTGTTTATGCCTGTCTTCTCCATTCACCTGTCTGTTCATCTCTCTATGAGACTTTAACTGTTTCTCATTATATCTGGTTTACTATAAAGACCATGTAATTCACTGTTATTCAGTCTTCTCCATTCACCTGTCTGTTCATCTCTCTATGAGACTTAACTGTTTATGTTAAAAAAAGTCTTCTCTGTTCACCGATCTGTTCATCTCTCTAGTTCACTGTATGTTCAGTCTTCTCTGTTCACATGTCTGTTCAATCTCTCTATGAGAACTTCACTCTTATCATTATATCTATGGTTTCCTCTATACAGACCATGTACTTCACTGTTATACAGTCTTCTCCAGTAACCTGTCTGTTCATCTCTCTATATGAGACTTCACTGTTCTCATTATATTTGGTTTCCTATAAAGACCATTGTAATTTCAGGTTATGCAGTCTTTCTCCATTCACCTGTCTGTTCATCTCTCTATGAGACTTAACTGTTCTCATTATATCTGGTTTCCTATAAAGACCATGTAATTCACTGTTATGCAGTCTTCTCCATTCACCTGTCTGTTCATCTCTCTATGAGACTTAACTGTTCTCATTATATCTGGCTTCCTATAAAGACCATGTAATTCACTGTTATGCAGTCTTCTCCATTCACCTGTCTGTTCATCTCTCTATGAGACTTAACTGTTCTAATTATATCTGGCTTCCTATAAAGACCATGTAATTCACTGTTATGCAGTCTTCTCCATTCACCTGTCTGTTCATCTCTCTTTGGTCCAAAAATTTTCCTGGAAATGCATGTTATTATGCATTACAGAGACTCTTGACTTCCCAACTCCTTTAAAAAAACATTAATATTTTATATGTTTTAATATTAAATTTGAGTCACTTACATTAAAGGACAGATTAATATTAAAACATTGAAAATATAAACTTCACTAGCAAATAAAGTAATTTTATATCTATCTTCGGGTTTTTCAGCTGCTGATGTCTTCCTGTGCCAAACTTCCAAAGCCTACGATTTTGGGCATCTTCATGCTTAACCCTCTTGCTTATATTGCTATCCTCATGTTTTCCTTACATGTTAACTTTGGTCTTCCTCTTTTCTTCTTTCTGGTAAGTTGCCATTGATATAGTTGTTTCGGCCATCACTCATCTTCCATTCTTAAATATGCCTAACCATTTTAATTCCTTCTTCTCAATTCTCTTTCAATTATGCTTTCTCCTGCTTCCATTATGTTTCTGATTTCCTTATTTATGACAAATAAGTAATTTAAAAATAATGTATCATTGTATATTGTACTTCTTTCTGTCTACAATGGCGTAACAGCCCTATGTTGGGCCTTAGCCTCTCCTTTGATATGAGTAACTAGACAAAGTTAATTTAGTTACACTTATTTCCCTAAAGATGCCATGAATGGTATGCGGTCAACATACTGACTCAATGAGACATCTAGTAGGCAACTAAAGGTATTAAATATAATGTAGTGGTACTTAATTACATTAAAATAAATAGTTGAATAAGTAAAATCTCTAGATGAATAGTGAATAAATAAAAATGAATAATTGAAATAAGTAAATAAAATAATGAATAAAAATAAATAAGTGAAGCATGTAAATAGACAATGGGGTTCAATATTATAAAATACGATAGGAAGTAACATTACTACCAAACAAGAAAGTAAAATCCAAGCAGCCGAAATGAAATTTTTAAGAAGAGTAAAAGGCTGCACTAGAATGGACCAGATAAGAAACGAGGATCTCCGTGAAGAACTGCACAGATCTACTCCATAAAAGAAAAGATATTTAACAACAAAATACAGTGGAAAAAACATTAGAAAGAATGGAAGAAAGTAGATTACCAAATAAAATCTTCCATTATTTTCCAAGAGGAAGAAGAGATGTCGGACGTCCTCAGAAGAGATGGTCTTAGATCATTAGTGAAGACGGAACAGGCAACTCTTGCTAAACCAGGAAGTGAAGAAGAAGTAACATTATGGAGGTTCTTCTTAATAAATAAGATTTTCATCTTACCTCATAGAAGTTGAGTTCTTTTAGGACATGTTTCAAAACAAACTCCTGATTTATTTTCAGCTTGAGTCTGGTCAGGGACATGCCTTAGAGTAGATGGTTAAGGTAATATGCTACAAACTAGAAGGTAGAGGGTTTGAGTCCTGGTGGATCAGGATTTTTAATCTCACCCAAACATTCTGGTGGCACCATGCCACATTCTAGTCCACTCAGCCTCTAACTGAAATGAATACCAGATACTTGTTCTGGGGGTTAAGGAGACCATCATGCAGGGCTGACAACCTGGCTGATATCAAGTGGTAATTGTCTAGAAAAAGTGAGAGCCTTAACCTCCTACTACCCCAAGGGTCTTCTATGGTCTGTAGTGGGATCACTTTACTTTTGAGTCTGGACAAACTGAAGATAAACAAAAGTTTTTTTTTAAACATGTCCTAAAATAACTCAACTTCTATGAGGTAAGATGACAGCTTTACTTTATTTATTAATGGGGATAATAATTACTTAAAACATATAATTACAGTAGGAATAAGAATTTCTGTGCTAATGGTTCACTCTAGGGCTATTTAATTAACCAGGACAATGCATACTTATTTTAGGAATTCTCACTATGAGGTATATTCATTAAGGTAGAATTTTTTATCACTCACCTCATATTGTTCTTCTTATTTGACTATAAACTGGTTTTGGAACATAGTTTCTGTTCCATCCTCAGTATCGCCACGACCGTTGTTCTGTCGTCTTGAAGAGCTGTCCTTCGCTCCTTCCATTGGTTGACTGAAAAACCTCGAAACCAGGTCATTCTCACTGGGAATTTCAAAGTTCATCAAATTCTTCTTTTCGCTCTTTTGAATGTAGATCTTTTCCCAAACAGTAAGTTCTTTTGGTTTTTCTATTTGTTTTAATAATTTAGCTTCTTTCTTGATAAGATGTTTTTCAGACCATGGTCTTCAAGACGACAGAACAACGGTCAGTGACGATACTGAGGATGGAACAGAAACTATGTTCCAAAACTAGTTTATAGTCAAATAAGAAGAACAATATGAGGTGAGTGATAAAAAATTCTACCTTAAAGGACAATGCATATTGAACTAGTAAGGGTTATTGGGGAGGGTTGAATTCTAAACCTCACGGTACAAGAGTTTCCTGAGTGATGGTTTTTTCCTGTTTCACCTGTAAGACAAATGTCAGGAAACTTTAAGGCCCAAATGGTCCCTGAACAATATCTGGCCATCATCGCCATCATCATCATTAACATATTAATTAAATTTAGGATTAAGGTCTCTCCTGGCACATAATTATCACCATTATCACCTATCATACATCATCAGGGCAGCGTAACTCCGCCTTCCAAGTGCCCCAACCTCATAACTGGGTTACAATAACACCATGCCAGGAGAGAATACCAGAATGTTGAAAAAATGACAAGATGGTGGCATTGAATAAAAGAAATATATGTAAAATATAAAATTACAGGTGGCTCCAGGACGCAAGCAGTTAGATCACTCCAAGTGGGTTTCATGGTGGATGAAACTGAGCTTGGACAGGTTTTTCTCCGTCTTCCTCTGCTACAATTTCATTCCACCATCACCATTTCTCACACTCATCTCATCACAAATCATTTCCATTTCATTCATCTGCCCCTTTGATGGTGCATCAGGCGTGGTCAGCTGGCACCCTTGTCATTCACAGACCTCTATATAAGGGGCTTCACCTCATCTCATCACTCGATCTGACCTTGAGTTAGACATGAGTTGAGAATACCATATATAATTACAGTAGGAGTAGTAAGAATTTATGTGCTAATAATTAACTGGAACAATGCATGTTGAAATAGCAAGGCTTATTGGGGAGGGTTTGAATTCTAAACCTGATCTTATAAAGTTATTTATAACAGTTTAACTCACCAATATTTTGTTGTGTTGTAAGGAAACAGTTGCAAAACAGAACATTAAGAAGCTTAGGAAGTGTAACATGTTTGCTGACCCAAATACTTTCTTTACTTAAACAGTGCTATCTGCTGTATATTTATATGACAGATTCTTATCACCACCACACATATAAATATTGACAATTCAATCTCTGTTCATTCTACTTCCTCAGTTTACTCTCTCTATAAGCCTACACACATCAGCTTTATTCATCAAATAAAAAAAAAACATAAACAATGCATATACGTATAAAATCATTAGATAGATCATCAGTTGATTAATGTCTTTGACATTGTCTGATTCTCAATAGCCAATTTTGTCGGTCCACCCAATCTCCTGGTTGAGATGTTTCTCCTTCATGTATTAAAATATTCCCTGATTCCAGGAGGTTTTAGGTCTTCCTCTGCCTCGTCTTGCCTCAGGTTTCCATTCCAAAACAAGATTTTGGTAGCTGATCCTCTTCCATTCGCTGGACATGTCTGTACCATCTTAATTGCTGAGTTTTAAATATAATCTAAAATAGTGTCTTCAATCTTCATTTTCTCCCTTATAACTGAGTTTCTACAATCATTTAGGCTAATTAATTAACTCACTGGCACTACCAAACCTGGAGGTTCATTTCCTCATAGGACATACATGCTCTATCCTGAACTAATGTTTTCCAATCATTCCCCATATAAGTTAATCCTTTTGAGATGTGGATATGGAGAAGAATGGAACGTATAAAATGGACAGACAAAGTAAGAAATAAAGATGTGCTAGACAGAGTGGGTGAAAGAAGAACAATGCTGGAACTCAAAAAGAAGAGGAAAAGAAATTGGATTGGCCACTGGCTAAGAAGAAACTGCCTGCTGAAGGATGCCCTAGAAGGAATGGTCAATGGAAAGAAAGTTAGAGGCAGAAAAAAGACGTCGATAGACAATATTAAAATAAATGGTTTTGTACGCAGCTACAAAAAGGAAAGCTGAGTTAAGGAAAGAGTGGAGAATGCTGAGTTTGCAGTGAAAGACCTGCTCTTGAGGCAGAACACTATGAATGAATAAGTTAATCCCCCTCAT
>JASPKZ010004620.1:70000-71476 GCA_030220185.1 Diploptera punctata | reverse complement strand
AATACTTCAGCAGGTCTTCTTAGTAATGCAATTATAAGTAATTTTAATTTATAAAATAATAATATTGCAATAAAATTAACGCTACCGTAGAATTCTCAGTGCTTGTCAATTTTTACTTGAAAGAGACTACTGTTCGACAGCTCTTATTTTGTAGAGATATTTAATAATGCATTATTTATTCTGGCAGAGTTAAGACCATAGGGCGTCCTCTTCCACTCAACCAGCACAAATTGAAAGTACGCATTTGACAATATAGATTATATATACGCTATACTAATTATAAAGAATTTAAAATATATTAAATGTTGCAGTGTTCAAATGGTGGTATATTCTAATAACGGTAGAGTGAGGCATTGAAATAAGAAGAACGAACAAATCAATTATACGGTATGTTTTTTTTTACATGCAATGTAGGGTGGAATTTATGACAAAAGAGGATGAAAGATAAACGTGACGTGTCACTTCCAGGTATTTACTATTGAATAATTTGGAATATAAAGAGTACATGGAAAAGAAAAGAAAAGAAAAGAAAAATACATTAAGCCACCATAAACTTTGCTGCTTATGTTGTATGACGGACATAATTATGTCTGACATTGATACTTATATTACACATTGAAATTCATATTAATAAATCTATCTCCACTTTACAACGAAATATATGTAAGAATTTACATAATGATTCCTAATATGCTATATGTTCCCTAACGTTAATGCTACTGGTTTGCCATTTGCAGCATTCGAAAATTCATTGAGCAAAAAAATAAACATTATTAAATCTAATTGTCTAGAATTTTGAGAAGAAAAACAATCCTTGCATTTTTTATACTCTTGTTTTGAATATTAAGCAACTATTTTATCATAAGTAATGCCCCACTTTCTGAGTCGTGAATGTGTCGATAATTTGGAAATCAAGAGTAGCATTTGTTAGGACTATTCAATGAATAAAATTAAGCTGTTTACTCACAAACCATTATTTAAATATAGTTATTTTAAAATATTTATACATCTAATGTAAACGGCGATGTTTGAAAACAATGTTATGTTTCGTTTGTTCATCGCTGCAACCGGGATCGTATGTATTGCCAAATAGAATCGCAATGTTTTAAGAATGCACCCTAGTGGAGAAAAACTGAAACACATAAAACTGTATATTAATTAATTTCTGATGTTCTATGGTGTAAATATAGCGATTATATTTTTCTGCAACGTTAATTCCTGGGAAATAATACGTTTAAGAAAGTGCAAACAGTGTTTTTTTATGATAAAATCAATTGCTACGAATGTTTTTCTATTATATCTCGCAAATAGAATCAGATTGTGATTGGTTGTAAATCAAAATTCATTGAGATATGTTTGGTCATTGAGTGCCATTTGGGGCATGAGTTAAATAATCGTTAAAAACACAATTAAGAACACAAATAATTATAACTGATGAAAGGTAGAACAGATTAAAAATATTAATTAAGTAGTATT
>JASPKZ010004620.1:0-65000 GCA_030220185.1 Diploptera punctata | reverse complement strand
CACATAATTACCATAGTTTGGCACTCAGCTTGAATCAATGAAGGATTATATATATATATATATATATGTAATGTGTGTGTGTGTGTGTGTGTTTGCGTGTTGTGTTATTTTGCATGTGTGTGTTTTGTGTATATTTTTTTGTGTTTTGTGATTTCTTTGTGTTTATGTATGGTATCGTGTATTTTTATGTTGTTCTGTATTTTTGTATTTTTGTACGTTTTGTGTACGTTTTCGTGCGATTGTGTGCGTCTGTGAACCTTTGTGTGCGTGTGTGTTAAAGCAGGATTTTAGTATCATCATAAATATGAAAGTTAAAGTTAGTAATTTTGTATTTTAAAATTCTTTTAATATTTAAATATAACTTAAATAAAGAAAAACATCTAAATATTCATTGTTGAATAAAAATGTCTCAGTAACAATTAAACAAATTGTATTACATAAGTATTTCTAAATAATGGTTTTAAAAATTGTTTTAAGTCATTGTTGTCAGAATTATAAAGCTTTCTGTTATAACTGTAATAAGAACACCTGCTTAACTTCATATTTTTAGATGAAAGTATACTAAATTCTGATTGTATGTTAAAACAATTAACTTTTTGATTTAACAAATCAAATTTAAACCTGGCATTTAATGGGCTATTAACCAATAGAATTTAAAATATAAAATCATGTGATGTAATAATGTTCTTTAAAATTATATATGAATTACATTGGTCATTCTTCCTATAACTTTCAACAAAGATAGAAGCAAATAGAGCTCTCCTGATAAAATGTGATATTTAATACAAGAAGAATAGTTGACTCAAGAAAAGAAAATAATTTAATTTTAATTGACGGTGAAGAATAATACCACCTATATTTACTTGATCTGCTGGGAAAATAAATTGTAAATAAATTTACAACTATTTCTACAAGAAACAGTTTTCAGTGATTTTAAAGTGTTTTCCTATCCATTGTACCAACTTTCGACCCTAAGAAAAGAACCCAGCTCTACGGAAATAAAACCCAACCTCAACCAGTAGTTCTTTTTTGGGATACCAATCCTTCAAAATGTTACTAACATCGGGCATGAAGTGAGTTAGCTGCTTCAAAACATCGCCACAACATGGGAAAAGAATTACTTATTCAGTGTGCGTTTGAGTGTGTGCGTTTGTGTGCGTTTTAATGCGTTTTCGTGTGAGCGCGTTTCTGTGTGTGTGTACGTAAGTGCGTGTGCGTTTGTGTTTGTGTGTACGCGTGTGTGTTTGTGTGTACGCGTGTGTGTTTGTGTGTGCGCGCTTGTATGTGTGTGTGCGTTTGTGTGTGTGCGTTTGTGTGTGTGTGCGTTTGTTTGTATGTGTGCGTTTGTGTATTTTTGTGCGTTTGTGTGAGTGTGTACGATTGTGTGCGTTTGTGTGTGTGCGTTTATGTGTTTGCGTGCGTTTCCATGTGTGTGGTTTTCTGTGCGTTGGGTTGTGCCTGTGCGTTTGTGTGTGCGTGCGTTGGTGCGAGCGTGAGTTGGCGTGAGCGTGCGTTGGTGTGAGCGTGCGTTGGTGTGAGCGTGCGTTGGTGTGAGCGTGCGTTGGTGTGAGCGTGCGTTGGTGTGAGCGTGCGTTGGTGTGAGCGTCCGTTGGTATGAGCGTGCGTTGGTGTGAGCGTGCGTGGTGCGCATTTGTGTGTGTTTGCGTTTATGTGGGTATGTGTTTGTGTGTGTTTGCGTTTATGTGGGTATGTGTTTGTGCGTGTGCACGTTTGCGCTTGTGTGTATGTGCGCGTGCGTTCGCACGTTTGCGCGTGTGTGTATGTGCGCGTGCGTTCGCGTGGCGTGTGCGCGTGCGTTCGCGTGGTGTGTGCGCGTTTGGGTGTATGTATGTGTGTGCGCTCGTTTGTTTGCGAGCGTGTGTGTGTAACACATTCGTATGTGAGAGTGTGCGCGCGCGTGTTTGTGTGTATGCGCGTTTGTGTGTGCACTCGTTTCTGTATATGTGTGTGCTCGCGTTTTTGTGTGTTTGAGTGCGTTTGTGTGTGTCTTTACGCGCGTTGTGTGAGTGATCGTTTGTGTTTTGATGCGCGGGTTTGTGTGTGCGTGTGTGCGCGTTTGTCTCTGTATGCGTTTTTGTGTTTGTGTGCGTCTGTACTTGTGTGTGTGTGTGCGTGGTCGTATTCGTGTTTGCGTGAGCGCCTTTGTATGTGTGAGTGCGTGTGCGCGTGCGCGGGTGTGTGCGTTTGTGTGTGTGTGCGTTTGTGTTGTGCGTGCGTTTGTGTGTGTGTGCGTTTGTGTATATGTGTGCGCTCGTTTGATTTTGTATGTGTGTGGGCGCTTTAGTGTGTGGGTGTGTGTATGCATGGGCGCCGTTGTGTGTGTGTACGCGCGTTTGTGTGTGTGTGTCAGCGTGTGTTTGAGTGTGTGTGAGCGTGTTTGTGTGTGTTTGTGTTTGTGTGTATGTGCATCTCTTTGCGTGTGTGCTCGTTTGTGTTTTGTGCTACGCGTTTCGGTGCGTGTTTGTGTTGTCGCGCGTTTCTTTTTGTGCGCTCGTTTGTGTGTTTTTTTGTGTGCGCTTGCGCGCGTTCATGTGTGTTAATGTGCTCACGATTATGTGTGTGTTTGTGTGTGTGTGCGCGCTTGTGTGTCTGAGTTCGCGATTGTGTGTGTGAGTGCGCATTTGTGTTTTGTATGTGCGTGTTTTAGTGTTTGTGGTTTTGTGTATGTGCTCGTTTGTTTTGTGTGCGCGCGTTTGAGTGTCTGTGTGTGCGCGTTTGTGTGCGTGTGTGCACGAGTTTGTGTGTGTATGCTCGTTTATGTACGTGTATGTGTGTTTGTGTGCATGCGCGTTTGTGTGTGTGCGTGAGCGTGTGTATGTGTGCGCGCCATTCTGTATGCGCGCCATTCTGTGTGCACGTTAGTGTGCGTTCCCGCCTTTTTTTGTGCGCGCCTTATTGCGTGCGTTTGTGTGCGAGCGCGCTTGGGTTTGTTTGTGTGTGTTCGTTTGTGTGTGTATGCGCGCGTCCATGTGCGTGTGCGTTTTTGTGTGTGCGCGTTTGTGTGTGTGTGTGGGTGGGTGCGTTTGTGTGTTTGTGCGTATGACCGCGTGTGCAATTGGTGTGTGTACGTGTGCGTTAGAATATGTGTACGCGTGTGCGTTTGCGTGCGTGCGGGTGCGCGTGTATATGGACGTATGTTTGTATAGTGGTCCGTGCTCGCGTATTTGTGTGCGCCTCCATGTGCGCGTGCATGCGTGTTTGGTTGCATGTACGCGCGCATGTGTTTCCATGTTCGTGAGTGTGTGAGTGTGTTTGTGTGTGTGCGCGCGCGTTTGTTTGTGTGTTTTTGCGCTGTTTGTGTGTATTTCTGCGTGTTTGCGTTTTTGTGCGTTTTTCTCTCTGTTAGTGTGTTTTTGTTTGTGTGGGGTTTTTTATGTTTGTGTTTTTGTTTGTGTGTTTGTTATTTTTGTGTGTTTTTTTGTGTGTTTGTGTTTGATGTGTGTTTGTATTTTCGTGTGTTTTTGTTAGTGTGTGCTTGTGTGTTTTTGTTTGTGTGTATCTGTGTGTTTTTATGTGTGTTTTGTGTGTGTTTTCCGTTTGTGTGTTTGAGTTTTTGTGTAAGTGTGGTATTTCTTGTGTTTGTGTCATTTTTGTGTGTTTTGTATGTTTGTGTGGTGTTCGCGTGTGTTTGTGTTTTCTGTGTGTGTGCTTACGTTTTTGTGTATTTTTTGTGTTTGTATGTGTTTTTGTTTGTTGAGCGTGTTTTCTGTCTCTGTTTTTTGTGTGTGTATATTGTGTGTGTTTTTGTTTTGTGTGTGTTTTTGTTTTTGTGTGTCTTTTGTTTGTGTATTTTGTGTTTTTTGTGTGGTTTGTATGTGTGTTTGTGTGTGTTAGTGTTTGTGTATGTTATTTCGTGTGTGTTTTTGTTTTTTCCTGTGTGTGTTTGTGTGTTATTTTGTTTTTGTTAGTGTTTGTATTTTTTGCTTTAATGCGTTTTTGTGTTTGTTTGTGTTTCGGTGTGTGTTTGTTTTTTGGTGTGTTTTGTGTGTTTTTGTGTGTGTGTGTGTATTTTTTGCTTTTGTGTGTTTTGTGCGTGTGTTTCTGTTTTTAGTGTGTGTTTGTATTTTAGTGTGCTTTTGTGTTTTTTTGTGTGTTTGAGTTTGTGTGTGTTGATTTGGTGTTTGTGCTTTTTATGTGTTTTTGTGTGTATGTTTTTGTATGTGTTTTGTGTGATTGGTTTTTGTGTTTATTGTGTATTTGTTGTGTTTTTGTGTTCTTTTTGTATGTTTGTTTTTTTCGCGTGTGTGCTTTTTTGTGTTTGTGTGGGATTTTGTGTGTTTGCATGTGTTTTTTTGTGTTTTTGTGTATTTTGCGTGTTTTCGTGTTTTTTGTTTTTGTCTGTTTTGCGTGTTTTTGTGTGTTTTGCGTGTGTGTTTGTTTTTGTGTGTTTTGTGTTTATTTGCGTGTTTATGTGTGTTTGTTTTTTCTGTGTGGGTTTGTGTATTTTCTGTGCGTTTGTGTTTTTGTGTGTTTTTGTGCATTTGTTTTTCGTAAGTTTGTGTGTTTTTTGTGTGTGTTTGCGTTTTTTGTGTGCTGTGTTTGTGTGTTTGTGTGTGTGTGTTTTTGTTCGTTGTGTGTTTTGTGTGTGTTTCTGTGTGTTTGTGTGTGTTATTATTGTGTTTTTGTGTGTTTGTTTGTGTGTGCGTGTGCGTGCGTGCTAGTAAAATTTATTAGTAGGAAGATTAAGAATGAAACAACGTACTTTTATACAAATACAATATAATAAGTCTACAAAATATAGAGTGCTATTAAATTGAAAACTCTAAAGGCTAAAAAGAATCCAATATAACAAAAAACATTTGAGTATAATGGTAGAACAAATTGTTTAAACATGATATTTTTAGATCTTCTTTTGTTATTTATTTATATTATACTGCATGACTTTTGGCTGTACTATATCTAGTATACAATGATTTTTTATGATAATTTGATTTTTATGGAAATATTTACCGATATTTGTTTTGTGTACATAATTTAATAATCTTTTATATTAAATTTGATGATTTTTAAATACTTATAAATGAGAGAATAAAAGTTCTGATACGTATTGCATCCGTTTGTTGAAGCATTTCTTAATGCATTTTTGCAATACTTTCAAAAGAATAGTATCAATATGTCCACCGCTGTGGTCTCGAGGTAGCGTGGTGCTTTGTCACACGGCGGGCCCGGATTGGATTCCCGGTCGGGACAGGCTCCTGGGTGAGGTTTTTTCGGGTTTTTCCTCACATGTAAGACAAATGTAAGGAAGCCCATCGGTCCCCGAAAATCATCCGGCCATCATTATCATCATCATCCTTCACCGGTGTGGAAAGAAACAGGAAACTACCACACCTATAATTCCCTAGTAAAGCTGCAAAGCGTAGCATGAAAATGATATGATGCAGTGATAGGCCTTCCCTCGGGCATAATTACTAAGGAAGGAATACCAATATTTTCAAACAAATAATGCAATATTTAAAAGTAATAATAATAAATTCAAATTATATGTTTTTGTATAATTTTACTCATTTATATTAAAATTAATAACGAAATGATAACTTATGGGTCCTGGAGGAAAAAGAAGAAAGTAAAATTCAGGCGGAAATGAGATTCCTACGGGCAGTGAAAGAATGTACAAGAGAAGAACATATTAGAAAAGAGAACATTAGAGAGGAACTAAAAGTACAACCACTTCTTCAACAAATAGAAGAACACAGAAACAATTGGATAAAACATATGCAAAGAATGATAGAGAATAGGATACCAAAGATGGCACGGATGTATAATTCTGGAAGATCAACAAATCTGTAGGAAGATCAAGAAAGCGATGGACTGAACATATGTGAGATCGGAACAGGCAAAAATCTAATCCGTGAAGTTTGATGATGATGGTAAATTATGCATGTTATTTTGTGGAAATTATTACTATTTACTTTCAACATTTTAGTTGTTTGACTAAGATATTTTGTTGTATAGTAGATTGTTCGTTCCTATTACTGCCTTTATTAAGGTGTTTCAGTATAAGTTTACATATTTCGATTGTAATGAATTATGAAAGTAATTCATTATGTTAATAGAAAATCAATTTCGGCATTTTCATTGACTATTTAACTCATGCCCCAAATGGGAGTCAATAACCAATCATATTTCAATGTTTTTTATTTACAACCAATCACAGTCGTGTTTCACCTCGAATTTATCAACTGAAGTTTATCATATTAAAGAAAGCTTCTCCTTTTTAACATTCTGACTAGGTCATAGCATTATTTTGCAGTGACTGAGTCTCTAAGAAATACGGCTACCAGATTGTACATATAGTGCATGAATGTCAGGAGATAGCGCATGCAACATTTGTTGCAATTCATTATACTACAGAAAAATATAATTGACATATTTACATCGTAGGACATCAGAAATTAATTAATACCTATAATGTTGCTTATAAATTTCTCCACTAAGGGTGCATTCTTACAATATTGCGATCCTTTTGCAATAAATAATATGATCTAGTTGCAGTGATGAACAAATGAAGCGTACCAATCGTTTCTCATTTGTTTTCAAACATCGCCGTTTACGTTAAATATATAAATATTTTAAAATAACTATAGTTAAGTAACGATTTGTGAGTAAACAGCTTAATTTTATTCGTTAAATAGTCCTCTTGATTTCGAAATTCTCTAGGTAAATTCACTCCTCACTTCGCGAGTTATGAATTTATCGAAAATTTGGAAATCACTCGTGACATTACGTATGAAAATTAAGTAATTTAATAACTGGGATATGACATGGAATTTCTAAAAAGCAAGTTTAAAATTCTGACAGTCTGGACCAGCTCCATATCTTTTCAGTATTGTTAGGTTCATTTAAAATATGTAATGCAAGAGATTTATTACTATAGACATTTTAAACACACAAACATAATTATTTTTGTGATTATCGTAATGCTTTTATTTTTAGTTTAATTGTTAATTATGAAATCCTTTAATTACATTCCGAAAGAGTTATACGTACCTCTCTCCTAGAGTTTCCAACCAGCTTAGAGTTTCCATGAAGTTATATGGGTTCATCAAACTTCCAATTATTTTCAATTCTTTTAAATAAATTTTATAAGGAGATAACCTAAAATAAAACCATGCATTTATACATTATGCAGACACTATTGGTGATAAAATTATTTTCATATCCACACACTAAAATTAGTATTATTGATATTAATAATATTAATAGGTCTGATTAAAAATAATTATCTTACGATATGGAATCATTCTCTGGAGTAGATTTCATAAGAAGCAATGTGCCACCTGGTAGCAGGAATTTCATGGCTTCATTAATAGCATTGATTTCACCATCACAGTCACAGTCAATCACGATGTCAATACCCCAGTACTCATCGTGCATCCTCTTTCTTTCGATTTCATTTGGCTCCACCACAGTAAAACCTGGCACTTTAAAACAAATTATTACAATTACGAGGGTGAATCAAATATAAACCGGAATTATTGTTTACAGTTTTATTGAATTAACAAAAAAATACAAAACAAAACACCCCACACCTCATGTTTCTACATAGTCTCCTGCATTTCCAACACACTTTTGCCATCGAGTTGGCAACTTTTTCATGCCGTCCTTGAAGAATGAGGGATGACGTGTAGTCAGCCAGTTGCGCACGCACTCCTCTACCGCTGCATTGTCACCAAACCGCCTTCCTCCCAGGTCTTCTTTCAGTGGCCCAAACAAATGGTAGTCACAGGGTGACAAATCTGGACTGTAAGGAGGATGTTCCAGACGTGTCCAATGCATTTTCGTCAGTTTTTCTTTTGTCAACCGAGCAGTGTGTGGCCTTGCATTTTCATGCAGCACAATCACATTTTGGATCGGTTTCCGGCAGCACTTGTTGCGATGTGCTGCTTTGCGAAGCGTATTCCAACGTGTGAAGCAATTTCAGAAATTGTTACGCGCCGATCCTCCTCAATAAGGTCCCGTACAGCACGAATGTTGTCTGCAGTGATGCCTGTTTGTTGCCGTCTTTGGTGGGGCTCATTTTCCACTGAATCCCGGCCCTCTATTTTTTTTTTTGCGCCAATCATACACCTGCATCTTCGAAAGGGTTGCTTCCCCGAACTGCATATGGAGCCTTCTCAAAATTTTAGAAGGTTTTAGTGCCTTCTTTCGGCAAAAACTTAATAATAATGCTTTGCGCAACAGATGTGTGTACCTCTTGCTCGCTCATGGTTTACTGAAGCAAGCGGCCGCTCTTCGGAGTTCGACACATCAAGATCCCTACTCCAGACACCCCCACCAACTTCCCCTCCAAACCGCAACCTTTGCAGTTCGCTACCAGAGCCTCCAGATACAAATTCCGGTTTATATTTGATCCACCCTCGTATTTTAATGCTTAATATTCCTGGAATTCAATTAACTAATTTGTTTTAACTCATCACTTACTGATCTTAATTATAATGTGCTTCATCACCATAACCCATTCCCTATCCCCTCACTCGCCGTCACTCACTCGTAGTTTAAATCGAATCCTCTTGTATGTACTCTATATCGTGTTCTATATCTTCCCAGGCCTTACCAGACATCTCTTCGTATTTTTTTTTTACTATCCAAGATCATCCTCCGAACCACGAATAATCAATTCATTTTGCCGAACAAGCAATTACTGAAGACCTTAACGAACATTTCAAACAAGATACACCCATTAATTTATCGAAGCATACATACATAACGGGGCGAATATTGTATTCGACTGATTAATCTAAAATATACAAGTCACTATCCATTTGCATGAAAACATACTATTTTGTATTTTATTTACATACACTGTTAGCTTGTGTAACATGTTTAGAAACGGAAGAACGGGTTGCCAATGCTTGTGCACGGGTACGCGAATTGTCGTATGAAGACACCAGAGCTGAATTTACTCATAAATTCCGTAACCAGCTCCAAAAAAAGCACACATTCGTCTGCTTATAACCAAATTTAAGCGTACCGGCAGTGTGATGACTGATGAGACATGTCATGGACGACCACGCGTATCAGCAGAAACAGTGCAACAGGTTCAAATTACCAGTGATATTCCGAACGCATCAACTCGACGCCTTAGTAGGGAGTAGAATGTCTCTCGCAATGCAGTGTAGAAAATTATACGTTTTACTCTGTGAAAACATCCTTATCACTTTTGATTCATTTACGGAATCGTATCACAGAAAAACAGCAGGTTTTTTACGGTTTAAATGTGAAGGTCTATATTTTGTTTCACTGCTGAAAGATGGAGTACATGTTTTCATCTAGATGGCGATCAAGTAGAAAGGCAGTAGAATATGTGTAATAATTCACAATAACATTGATTTTTTCAATCATCACCGTCCTTCGTTTGAAATGGAGAGTGACTTTAGAGACACTATGCATTATTGTTGCAAAGATCATATCAGTAATCTAACTATTGAGTTAAAAAGTTTGATTATTGTATACGGATTGTTTTATACACTGTAATATGTTCGAGAAGTTTTTTCTCTTAAATGAAGTAAATAACACATCGGTATCAAAGGACATCCACCGTTTTACCTATTATTTATTCTATTTTCACAATTTGTTAGGTTGATATAATAAATCTTTATTTCTCAGTGTACGATGAGGCTTCGACACCAAATTATTATTTTAACATCATTTATCTTGTATGATTTGACGAAAATGATGAATGGATAATTCGTAAACTCGAAGAATTAGAAACCCCATCTAGGAACGAGAATTAATGACTGATGCTAAGAACAAAATAAGAAAATGTCTTGATCACATGTTACGTCAAAAATCATACCAATATACCATCATAATCGCTGATGGTTATCCAAAAAAAAAAAAAAAAAGATTAATTAAAAGGCAGAGACTCTGATGGATGAACAAGTGTTAAAAACCTACGTTATATATAGTTGTGAGAGCACGAAAACGAGAGGATCTAGAGCGGACTTTCAACCTTCTTACTTAAGTGAATGAATTTTTGATATAACGTAGAGAGTTGTTCGGATGTATATACAATAATTATGTGTCAATCTTAAAGGGCATATACTATGTGAATGAAGTATGAAACAGAATTTTATTATAAAACAATGGAATACCACTTTTTTTAAGCTCTGAAGCACCGATCCTAAACCATAATAACAGACTTTATCGACATGTTCGAAACATCTTAAAATTGTATTTTGTACACAACTTGATAAATGGTTTATACTAGATTTCTATAGTATATAATTTGTAAATATATGCTCTTAAAACTTCAAATAATTATAAATATACATAATGCACATATGGCATCCTATATTTTTATAGCAACGTACACAAGTCTTCTTTGATCTCCCCCTTAATTCTCCTGCAACATTTTTGCCTTCAAAATTTAATTTAGTAAATCATTGTAACGGAATATATAGCAAAAGAAAAGGCATATTTTTCCATAATTTTTTAGATACTTATTACCTCTTTCTACTGTAAGTAGTACCGTTGGTTTGTTATATATATTCAACCGCCGTGGTCTCAAGGTAGCGTGCTGCCTTGTCACGCAGCAGGCCCGGGTTCGATTCCCGGTCGGGACAGGCTCCTGAGAGGTTTTTTCGGGTTTTACTCATCTGTAAGACAAATATCGGAAGCTTAGATCCCAACAGTCCCCGAAAATCATCGTTCTATCATCATCATCCTTATTATCATTATCATCCATTAGCGGTATGGAAAGCAACGGGAAGCTACCACACCTATAATTCCCTAGTAAAGCTGCAAACAAAATGGCATGATTGCAGTGAAAGATCTGCCCTCGGGCAGAATTAATATATATATATATATATATATATATATGTATGTATATATATGTAGGTATATATATATGTATGTATATATTATATGTATGTATATATATATGTATGTATATATATATATATGTTATATATATATATGTATATATATATATATGTATATATATATATGATATATATATATATCTATATATATATATTATGTATATATATATATATATATATCTATATGATAATGTCATGTATGTATTATATATGTATGTTTGTATATATATGTATGTATGTAAATATTAGTATATATATTGATCTTAGTAATGAACAGTTATTTTCATATGCATTTTCGATACCACACCAGCCTCTATCATAATATATTTAAGGAAAGGGAAACAAGTATGAGAATCGTTATATTGTCATGTATAAATATGTTACATCTACTTTATCTTACCACTAAGTTTCCCAATGAGATAATTACTAATTTGACACTTTTTGTAGGTATTGTAGAATATTTGTTTAAATTTATTCTAGAAATTTCATTAATTTTAACTTTGATGCTGGGAACCTCTGTTGATGTTTGCCTCATTTACATAATGTTCTCTATTGTTGGCTATTAACAAGTTAAGTCCTGTTGGTTTCCTACTAATGAAGTAATATTTTTTCACATAAATCACACCGAAGTCAGCTGTGATCCTCTTTTCTGAAACCATTGATTTCTTTTCCTGTAACTTCCAGACCTTTATTTGTTTAAATTGACTACTGATCGCACAGTAAATAGACTGTCCTTTATTTGGCTGGTTCAGTTGATTTAAAGATAATCCGAGTGAGACTAGTTGTATTGGGAGAAAAGGTTGTATTACGTTGTGAAGTAAGCAGTTCAAGTTTTAATAATTGTAAAACAGTAATTTGCAGTGTTGTCTTATAGGAGGCCTTTCGATAACTTATATATCATCTTCTGCTTTCATTTTTTGGTACTGAATGTTGTTGGTAATTATTTTGTACAGAGGGTTTATATTGCTGGGTATGTTCTCGTTCTGCAGAACCCTCTGTAAACATAATTACCAACAACAGTCAGTACCAAAATGAAAGCAGAAGATGATACATAAGTTATCGAAAGGCCTCCTATAAAGCAACACTGCAAATCATTCAGGACGTCTGAGATATCAGGTACTGTTTTACAATTATTAAACCTGACACAGTACCTCAACGGAGTTTCGTAATGTATTTTAAAAACATTGAAGTAAGCAGTTGAAGAGATATATGCTCAAGAGAGAAGAATTTTTCTCAGATTTTATAATCTATATAAAACATAATCTGAAATTACAAATTCAATTGGGTGAAGCCAATCTGCTGTATAAAGCATAGCAAATATGTTCAAAGGTAAAAAGGCGGTAATAAATAATTACAGAAGAGGACGTCCACAGAGACTCTCTTCAAGATTACAGAGGTATGAAATAATTTTAATTAATAAATATCCTACAACAACTTCAGAAACAGACACAACTAGATGAATAGTTTCATAATTATATTTTTTTCACTAAGAGAAACACAGGCCTTTTAGTTGGATATCGAGGTAAGGTATCAGGAAAGAAACCCCATATCAGAAGATTAAAAAGATCTTGTAATTTGAAAATTAGTTCGTGAATAAAGGTAATGAGTCGAGTATTTGAGAATAAAGTTCTTAGGAACATTTTTGGCCCAAAGAGAGATGAACACACAGGTGAACGGAGAAGACTACATAACAGTGAACTACATGGTCTTTATAGGAAGCCATATATAATAACAGTTAAGTCTCGTAGACTGCGATGGGCAGGACATGTGGTACGCATGGGGAATGAAAGACTTGCATGGAAGCTTCTTGTAGGAAAACCAGAGGGAAAACGCCCAGTTAGTTGACCAAGAATGAGGTGGGAGAATAACATTGACTATGCTTTAAGGTAAGTAGTTTATACAGGGAATGATTGGAAACCATTAGCTCAGGATACGGACGTATGGAGAGCATCTGCCCGCGAGGCCAAGGACCTACGGGTTCGATAGTGCTAGTGAGTTAGTTAGTTAGTTAGTTATAAAGATAATGAGTTTTGTGATAACGTTTTGTTTACAGACCTAATAGAGAGTGCAATAAGAAAAATAACAGCACGACAGTAAAACATGGGGATGGTGGTGTTTTGTTGTGGGGTGTATGTCTTCTTAAGGTGTAGAGATTATTTTCATAGAGGAAAATATGGACAAATACGTGTACAGAAACATCCCAAAAGAAAACCTTAAGAAAGTCATCGAGAGATTAATAATTAAGTCATCTTCTGTGGCATTACTTTCAGCAAAATTACACCCGCAAACACCACACCGCTCACATGTTGGAAGCACTTCCTCAGTCCCCAGATACTAACCAGATCGAGCATCTCTGTGACCAGAACTAGGAAGCTGCATTGAAGAAACAAAACACAGCTGTAACGACCTCAAATGGAATGGGTCCTCACTGAACCAGATATAACAAAGACTCAATGCCAGCTAATTTAGGATACATTATATACAGAAGTAGGTGGCTCCGTGGTGCAAGTGGATGGACGCTCACTCCTCACGCCGGGGTTTCGATTACTCCATGTGGTTTGCTGATGGACGAAACGGGGCTTGGCCAGGTTTTTCCTCGTAGTTTCTCTCATTTTTTTTTTCCTGCCATAAAATTTCATTCCACCATTTCTCACACTCATCTCATCCATTTTGTTTCATTTCGTTCATCCGCTCATGTGACGATGCGTCAGACGTGGTCTACCGGCACCCTTTACGCTCACAGACCTCTATAAATGTAGAGAATTCATCCCAGTCTCATCACTCGATCGAATCCTGGATTGGACACGAGTTGAGGATATATATTATTTATATAAAGAGGTGACCAGCATACTCGTTAATGATCAATGTGAAAATATCACTTTTGCTTTCTTTATGGTCTGAAGGGGTGTGGATAGTTATATCTCCAAAAAATTGGCATTTAGTGATAAAATGTTTCTTTTTAATTCCTTTTTACAAATATACACAACGTTTAAAATATTGCAAGTATTTTACACTGACTATTTATCTCACAGACCGCAAATTTTGCCTCTTCCTGTTGATAAAATTGCTTCTTCCTGTTCGTAATAAGAGATATCTCAGCAATTTTAACTTCTTTGATAAGGATATCGATTCAACAATGTACGATCGATATTGTACACAAGAAATGCCAAAAAAAAACTTGAAAAATTACAAAAAAGTTAGTTCTGTTCTTTAAAAAGATATTAAATGCTGTATAATAAATCTGCATTGTTGTTAATAGTTATTTCTCATACAATCATCTGTTATTGATTTTTCCCAAGCTCAAAGATATTCAACAGTAAATATATGCTATTTATCAGTATACGGCCGGCTTAGAAATCGTCCGGAAGTAAGAACAGAATACATAACCTCACATTTGGTAAATATTAAACATTATAATTATTTTTAGTCGACCGCGGTGGACTAGTGGTTATACTCCTTGCCTCTGGTCCCCAAGGGTCGCGGGTTCAAAGCCGGCCGGGGTCGATGAATTTTTTAGGACGGAGAAATCCAAGGAGCAAGTCCTCCGGGAGGGACTTTAAGCCGGTGGGTCCCGAGTCTGAAGATTTTCAGGCTCGTAAAAAATCCTTAAGCCTGAATGAAAAGGCCTCTAAGCAAAATTTACCGAATTTTCCCGTCCTAGTACTACCTTGGTTTCCTAGATGTCAGTATGAGGCGGAATGCTGACCACGTACCACTCAAAATGGCATCTATACGAAACAAGTGTAACTAAATTAGCATGGTTTAAATTCTTCCCTATAGGGGAAAGCGCCTAAATCTCTGTAAAGGGAAAACATAGGCTTACAATACAATAATTATTTTTAGCTTCAGATGTATTATTCGCTAGTCACTCCAAATTCAACGTCAGGCTGAGTTTTTCATTAGACAAAATCACTCGCGACTTCGTCGCTCGTAATTTCTTCACAAAAAATACAACCACTTGTTAGATTACTGTTGATAGTACTGTTCATAAATTTATTGTAAGCAATTTGTCCATGTTCCACATTTGAGAAATATTTATATTTACTCTGTATTAATATATATATATATATATATATATATATTCACTTTTTTCCTTAAGAATTTTTCATTGGTAATTACCAAAAGAGCCAGAAATCTTCCTTAGATTTTTGTTGTCCTTAGGCCTAATATTTAACATTATTTTGTATTTTTTAGTTAATTTCCAAATTTCTGCATAATATAGCAAGTTATGGAAAGAGTGTAAACAATTGAATCTCACAATAAAGTTATACGTAAGGTCCTCTCTCCTTTTAATTTTATAAAAATAATTTAATTTTATATTTTTTATTTATAGCAGTGGTGTAATGTGTACTGATAAAGGAATAATACTACAATGTGATGAACAATTTATAGCAAAATATGAACATTCAGTATTTTACAATATTCACTCACCTAATTTTGAAAGATAAGATCTCCTATTATGATTCTTCTCGATAATGGTAACATTTATGTAGCCCTGAACATGCAACACGCTGGCCATCAAATGTGCTGTAATACCTCCCCCCGAGTAATAAGACACTTTTCCTTCTGTGTACAGGAGCTATCTTATACCAAGCATGCAACACTTGTGACAAAGGATCGCTGAGAACAGCTGTAACAAGAAAAGTAAATTATAATTTTTAAATCTGCAAAAAATGAAATGCGTAGTACGTAATGCAAACATTAAATTATTTATTCACTAGCTAATACCCTATAATATTATAACGATATTCTGAAAAGAAAAATTAATGTCTGAACCAGGAATCGAATCGTGGGCCCCTAGTTCTCCGTACTAGTGTGCAGCCCACTACACCATTCCAGACCTGGCACAAACATTAACAATTCTCTCCACACCTACCTGGCAACGGACGAAACGAGAATTATAGATTTATATTTGTGGAAAGAATTGTTAATGTTTGTGCCAGGTCTAGAATGGTGTAGTGGACTGCACACTAGTACGTAAAGCTAGGGGTCTACGGTTCGATTCCTGTTCAGACATTATTTTTTTTCACGATATCATTATAATATTATAATATGATCCATTATTGGAACTGTGTTAAAATAACAGTATTGGAAAATGTTAAATAGTAATACCTGGCGTGCGCTGTTACGCCTAAATAAACCAAATGTGTTTTTATGTTTAGTTGAATAAGCAAAAGGAAAAAAAAAATATTGTAATTATTTTAGATACACCGTGATGAATACCAGTCGTTGCCCCGGGAATCTACTTATCCCGATCTTCTTGGTATAAATGAGCTGAAAGACAAAAATGGTTATTGTGTGCTATCCGTAAAAGAATACCCGACGTGCGCTGCTAAGTTTGCCCGGGAATCTACTCATCCTGATTTTCTTGGTATCAACGAGCAGAAATACAAATATGGTTATAATGAGTTATATGTAAATGACAGACATATGCTGACTTTTTTTGTAGATTTTGTTGAGATATTAAATTCTGTGTATATTAATTAGGTGTATTTTATGTGGTTTAGGCAGTGTAAGCCATTTAAACGTCCAAAAAGCGGCCTTTTTTGTCCAACAATACCCTTTTTTTCAGCTTCGGTCCTATAATACGCAGGGTAATGTGTCATATATAAAATAAGTTAAAATGTACCTCTTATTAATATGTCATACACTTTAATTGTCCTAGAAAAATTCTGTAAATGATGGAAGAAACACCATTCAAATCGGTCAATTAATTTTTGAGTTCATAAAGGACAAACATACAGACAATCGGCCTCACGGTTATTTTTATATCTTCTTCTTCTTCCTTCCAAGTGTTAGGCCATGACCTGTTACGATCCTATAGAAAATTTTCCCTCCAGCATTTGAGGGAAATTCTCGTATAAGACTTGAAAGCATAATAATAGTCCCTTCGATTGGTTGCTGGCCAAAGGAAGGCAAGACCAGTGATGGGGCTGCCTCTGGTCAGGCTTTTCTGGAGAAGAAAAGAAAATAAAGGAAAGAAGAAATGGAAGAAAGGAAAGACTCCCTAGCCGTCGGATGCCCTAATAGCATTGGCATCGAAAAAACAAGAGTTAACCAAGAGAGGTTAGATAGTAAAGTTAAAAGAGTGCAAAACACAAGTAAGTGGAAGAAATGTTTTGCACAGCTTGGGCACCTTGTGGTCGCCATCCACATGTCCCCTAGATGAGGACCCCTAAGGGGATGTTCATATATTTATACTATAATAAGATTATCTTATCTGTAATAATACTTCAATATATACACGACAATACTGTTGAGAATTGTAGGTCGACAAGCTTAATTTAAAATGTAAAAACTATGATTTAAAATAAGTTTCCAATGCTCATCAAAGTCCCGCACATTTGCAACTGCGGGACCTCAGATAATATGAAGATAATCTTAAATTTATGACCAGAATCCTTCGCTTTCAGAATTTAATTTATATAACTTAAAATGAAATTTCGTTCTGAAGTATCTAGGTAGATGGTGTTCTAATGTGATCACTGATTAGGTGGTTAAACATTATAAGAGACATCGAAAATAATCAGCAAATATGTAAAAAAAATAATGTTTGCAATTTCATCAACCCATAATGGCATCTACTTTATTTAAAATTACCAAAAAAACGCGAATTTCAATTTTATAAACTAACAAGCCTAAAGCCTATGGCATAAAAACGTATGTCCAATAAAAATAACAGTTTTTTTATGAAAAACGGAATTAATCATGTCAATGTTAGAAGGTTTCAATTCTGTGATCCCGAACAGGCGTAAGATTCGTATCTTCACACTCTCTAGCTCATAAATGTCTTCATGACATTATGTAAATATTTATTTTCATCTCTCTTATTATGATTCTTGTTAAAACTGCCTATGAATTCGATACGAATGGAAATAGTTGTTCCATTTTACATCTCATAATTGAGCAAATTGTGTGAAAATAATTTTGAAGTTCGTACACTTTAAGCTGTTGTTTTCTACACAAGGGCAGATACTTCAATGCCAAACTGAGCATTCTCCTCTCTTTCATGTTTCTGTTTTTGTCTTTATATCCGCAAAGAATCAGTTAACCTTTATCATCTATAATGTTTTATCTTATTTTTACACGCTTTATATTAGCTTGACCTGTATCTATCTATCTATCTATATATCTATCTATCTATCTATCTATCTATCTATCTATCTATCTATCTATCTATCTATCTATCTATCTTATCTATCTATCTATCTATCTATCTATCTATCTATCTATCTTCTATCTATCTATCTATCTATCTATCTATCTATCTATCTATCTATCTATCTATCTATCTATCTATCTATCTATCTATCTATCTATCTATATCTAATACTATCTATCTATCTATCTATCTATCTATCTATCTATCTATCTATCTATCTATCTATCTATCTATCTATTATCTATCTATCTATATATCTATCTATCTATCTATCTATGTAACTGAATCTTTCAATCGCGTTTTTCAACCCACTTAAAATAATTGGATCGACTTGAAATTTTGTATACGTGTAAAGGACCCGTGACAATACAATAATTTCGTATTTATTTTCTAAAATCCTGGCCAGAATCATCATAAAATCAAAAAAAGTGTTTTTGTATTTATGTAACGGAATCTTTGAACACGATTTTCACCCACTTAGAAACATATGATAGACTTGAAACTTTGTATACCTGTAAAGAACCCGTGACAATACAATAATTCCATATTCATTTTTCTAAAATCCTGGCCAGAATCATCAGAAAATCAAAAAAAGTGTTTTTTGCATTTATGTAACGGAATTTTTGAACACGATTTTCACCCACTTAGAGACATTGGACCGACTTGAAACTTTGCATACTTGTAAAGATCCCGTGACAATACAATAATTTCATATTTATTTTCTAAAATCCTGGCCAGAATCATCATAAAATCAAAAAAAAAAGTGTTTTTGTATTCATGTAACGGAATCTTTGAACACGATTTTCACCCACTTAGAAGCATTGGATCGACTTGCAAACTTTGTATACTTGTAAAGGACCCATGACACTACAATAATTTCATATTTTATTTCTAAATTCCTGGCCAGAATCATCAGAAAATCAAAAACATTAAAACTGGTATAATAGGTTACGGACTTGTCGACTTTTTAGTCAATTGGTTGTCAGAGCTCAGTTGGTAGAGCGGTGAACTAGTGGTATATAATTTTAGTAATCCATAGGTCGCTGGTTCGAATCCGGCTGGGGAGGATTCTTTTTTAGAAGAGTAATAATTTTAGCTCATACTACAATAGTATGGAATTTAAAGTTATTTACATTCTTATCTTATTCTGTAAAATATTTAAAACTAAAAATAAAAAATAAATAATAGTTTTAAAAAACTAAAAGAACACGCTTTATTAGAAAACTAAAAAAATGAAAAATAATTTTAATTTCCAATACGCTTGGGATAAAATAAAGTGGTCAACAAAAAAATCATCTCCAACACATATAGAATAAAATTAGAGTTATCAACAAAAAGAAAATAATTTTACCATCAAAAGCGTGGGGTGCTCTATATCAATTAATATATTTGATAATAAACAGATATTGGTAAAAGTAAGCTTTCTAAGAAGAAAATGTAAAAATCATAAAAAGCACCCCACGCTTTTGATGGTAAATTATTTTTCTTTTTGTTGATAACTCTAATTTTATTCTATATGTGTTGGAGATGATTTTTTTGTTGACCACTTTATTTTTATCCCAACCGTATTGGAAATTAAAATTATTTTTCATTTTTTTAGTTTTCTAATAAAGCGTGTTCTTTTAGTTTTTTAAAACTATTATTTATTTTCTATACATTTATGCCGTCCATCATTCCTTCACAAGTTAACTCTTTTCCCTCTTATTTGCCATTTACACTATAATTCTTAGTTTACCCATAATTGCGCATAAATAATATCGATGTTGTACTAAACACAATCAATATTTCATCAAGATTCATTTCAATCGTTTTGTTGTAGTTTTTATCCATTTTACGAAAAAATGCACCTTTAACAATATGCAGCTGTCAAATTCAATTAGATGGGAGAATAACATTAATAATGACTTTATGGAGGTGAATTATATAGAATGATTACAAAGTGTTAACTCATGAAACGTAGGGATCTTTGGGGAGCTTATGTCCCCACGACTATGAACATCTGGGTTCCATGGTGCCAGTGATTTCATTATTCCAAAAATTAGTTTTAAACTGGACGGCTTTTATATAAAAGGAACCAACCCTCCATTCATACAGAAGATCTTTAAAGTTATTACCATTTAAAAAAATGTAAAACCTCGTTTTTTTTCTTTTTTGTAAAATGCATTAGGATACTTACGTACATATTAAGCTGTTCTACTATTACACATTCCACTAAATTGTACCCTCTCTTCATATCCTCATAATTCAAAATGGCTGCTGGTTCTCTTTAAATAAATTCAAATTGATTTTATTTAAGGGGAACCAAATGAATTTGACAACAGCTCATTGGGTATTAAAATATACATTAATACTTAAATTAGATATATATATATATATATATATATATATATATATATATATATATAAGTGCAGAATGCATTGAATAGTTACATGTGAGGAAGTAAAACAACTTTTCAAACAATTCATTCAATAATATGATTAGGATTCCATTCATTCATTTGTTTTTTCTACTGTGAAGTCAGCAACCGTTTCAAACTCATCTATTTCATCTTCAACCTTAGTAACGTTATCTAGTTTCTTATAGAAAGGGACAGGCATCTCCTGGTAATGGATAGATTCGAGATCCTTGAGCTTTTCCTTGCTTATTGGCTTGCATTCAGGCCATATGGAATTCAACTTAGCCGAACAAAAGCTGTCTGATCTTCTTACTTGTTGTTTGCTTTTAATATGTACTTGAATGAAATTTTCTTGTGAATGACCAGTTTTCATTTGAAGAACAAATGGTTTGGTCCTCTTAAGTTTAATAGCAGTAACTGTGAGCCAGTTGATTTGTTTTCCTCTTAGAGTTAATCATTCTATTGGTGATATATATTTTTTAATTTCCTTGGTCCCTTTGAAGACATTTGTGTCATGACACATTTTCTTATTTTTTGACTTCTTTCCATCACATTAATGGAATCCTTCAAAGTGTATAGTCATTGTTCATTTTTAAGGGCAGATTCTATATCTCCGAAATCGGAATCGTTTGGGAGATAACTGTGTCCTAAAATAAGGTACTATAACGTCACAGAATTCAGCATATGTAGATCATCAAAGAGTGTATTCATCATAGGTACTTTTTTATGTTTCAGTTGTGCCCTCCGCATGAGTCACATTTGTCACATTCGTTCTAATATAAGAAATTATGTGCTTTCGCAAGCAGGAATCCACTTCCTGAGCACCTCGTTCTGCAGAGCCTTCTACCCAAACATAAATTAAACTTTTCTTTTCTTTTTCAGAGTGGATCCCTATTTTTTAAACCCACATTTGCATCTTGTAAAAAATAATATTTTTTTTGGGATTCTTAGTAGGGGCAATGTTGTGTATGTAACCAGATCCAATCGCCAAAAATCACTTGGTTCTGTATAAATAAAAACCGATGATAAACATTTTACTTGGTAGTTGGTTCAATCATTCATAGATGCCAGTACAATCTAGATATCACTTGGTACTATTTAAATAAATCATTCTATGTGTTTTAAGAGTTCACATATGGACATATCTCAATAATGTTAAAACTGGCTCTTGGTTCCTTTTATATAAAAGCCTTCCAACTCAGTATTTATTGTTATTTTTAATGTATGTATATTTGAATGGTAAGTGATTAACCGTTAAACTGATAACTTTTCGGTTTAAATTATTGAATGGTAATTAATTATAATTGAACATTTTACCAAACTATAGTTTTAAAATTACTTTATAGTTACAAACAAATAAGTAACTATTAATTTATTTTCATTTAAATGCTTATAACTTACATCTCAGTATAATAATTGATGCTGACAAAGAAAATAAACATAAATATTTTATTATATTGCCATTCAAAGTTCATATTCTGGATAATCTCTTTTTCATACTGGGGCAAACATTCCTTCGTATTTCTAATCAATCTACTCATGATTATAAAATTGCACCAACAAACAATTGTATTTTCACAGCGAAAAATAATACATTTTTTACATATGTTAGCTATTCTGTATGTCCGACTTCTGACGAGTCCTTTAGTTCTGTCAGTATCTGTTTTTATTTTTGTAAATTTCGTCCTTCAACTTTTTTCAGAAATAAAACTTTCACATATCGTTAGATTTCTGAAGCCAAAGATTTACATATTGGACCGGAACTTATCATCGGACTCCGGAAATATGTTGGGAAATAGTACGTTTAGAGAGAATTTCAAGTTAAATCCGTCTTTAGTATAGTCTGAGCTACATATATTGTGACATACATATGCTACTATGTAGAGCAACTCTGAACAAGTTCGATCCTTTTAAAAAGCTTCGACCTTTACAGAGGTAGGATATACACTATTCAGTCCAGTGCAAACTATTGCAAAACTGTATCGATTGTAAAACTGTATTATAAAATTAAGTTTTTATGCAACAATGACTATCAGTGATGGCGAACATGGCGCAACTAGCTATCAGACTGATGTGGAGATGGAGAGGCCATTTTACAATATTTAAGGACGACAGGTAGATATAAAATGCTACCTTATGGGACCGCCGCAATGGAAAACGGAAACAAGGTAGACAGGCGTAGATCCTTCTTAATTAATTAAGCTCTATAATTTCCCTACAAACGTCATTACCCTAATACTAGCGAGATATATCCGTTATAATATAGAGTTCAGAGATTATAAAAAAAAAAGAAATAGAAAACAGACAGTTATTTTAATAAATTTATATAAAACCTTTAATAAGATAGTTGATTATGCGAGGAAAAAATACTACCGCCGGCATAGCTGAAGACGAATATTTATACCTTAATAAAAATGCTCTAAGGATAAGGGAAGGGTACAAGGGAAAAACATAAGGCAAATCACTTTTTCCTTGAAACGTAGAAAACGCACTTTTAATTGTACAACATACACACTTCCTTACCTTTATGTCAGATTTAGAAGATAAATAAACTCATGTCTAATCTGTTCTTTTACTGTTTCACTCTTCTAAATTCGAATGAATTTCTACGTAGAATCTAATGTCACTTCAAATTTCATTTTGACAAAAAGTGAGTTACATGGTTCTTCCTTGTACCTTTGCATTATAGTTACTTCAGTGTTTATACCGTGTTCAAAGTTGGAACGTTTCTCGTGGCAATCTGAAGCGGTTATCATTCAGGTGACAAAACAGTATTCACACCATCCTCCATGTTTAGTGGAAGACCAAAGCCATGTCTTGTTCTTCCCCGTGTAGCAGAAATGTGGTTCAGTACGATTACACGCGCAACATCGGAAACAGTCCCTATAGAGATATAATACAGAGTTGTATCAAATTGATGTGTACTCACTTTGAAGCGTAAGTTCTCAGCAAAGAAAAAGAAATGGATAGATAGAAATACCAATTTTGTGTGTGTATGATCCAGAAGACACTGGAAAATGTAGCAAAACGTTCATAGTTCAAGTGTTAAACAAACATGGCGATGAAATAAACAATTCGATGAACGTAAGTGGTTTTTGAAGTGTTATTGGAAAGTGTAGAATGTTGTTGAAGGTCAACGACGTTGGAGGGTTGAATTTGGTACACCACCAACAACAAGAGTAACAATAACAAGAATCCGATACAAGTTTGAAGTCAATGGAACGGTGCAAGATGTGTTCAAAGGTCGGTGCTAAAGAAAGAGAAGTACCGCTGATAATGAGAGTGCTCATGCAGTGATGCAAGTTTTGCTTGTTCCCAAAGAAGTCATTGAGACAATGTTCTCGTGAGGTTGGTACCATGAAATCCGATGTTCGATGAATTTGCGAGCTCGAAAATGGAAGCAGTGCATTCCGAGTCTTGTCCATGGACTTAAAGACGACGACTCAGATAGACAACTGCAATTTTGTGAGTGGTTCCTGCACAAGTGCGATGAAAGGGGAAGATTATCAAGACTCAGTTGTTTAATCAGATGAAGCCACATTTAAACTTCTTCTTCTTCTTCTTCTTCTTCGGCTTTCCCCCACTTATAGGTTTGCCGTCTTCAGTTTCCATTTATCTCTATCATTCCAATCTCCCTCTTCCAAATTCCTATCCTCCATTATTGTTCTGACGTATTGGTTTTCCATTTCCATCTTGGTCTACCATGTTTATTTCTTCCAGGGGTGACCATTGGTATATATTTTTTGGCCAACTTTCATTTTCCATTCTTTGTACATGGCCATACCATTTAAGCGTTTGATTTTCAATCCTCTTAACACAGATGTTGTGACCTTCATTTCTCTCTAAAGGAATTCATTTCTTATTTTATTCTGTCTTGTTTTTTTGGAGGCTTCTTCTAAAATAATCGAAATCAACTGTTCTAATTTTATTCTTTTGTAATTCCGTCAAAGACTAAGTTTCGCTTCCATATGACAAAATATTCTGTATTATACTCTTATAAATTTTCATTTTAGTTTCCTTTGTAATATTTTTGTTCCAAATTACTCCATGCAATGTCTTAGTTGCATTTTTTGCCATTGCAATTTTAGCCTGTACATCTCTGTCACAGGTACCGAAACTTGTAATTATTGACCCAAGATATTTAAAAAATTCACATTTTTTATTTTCCCTGTTTCAAGTATGAGGTCATCCACATCCTTTCCCAAACACACATATTCTGTTTTCTGTAAATTTATATTCAGTCCCCATTTTTTATATTCTTCCATTAATTTATTTATCATATATTTCATATCATCCTCATCCCCTGCAAAAATTATTTGATCATCTGCAAACAACTTTAATGGCACAATTAACCGACAGAATTGTGTGTAGGGTCTAATGAAAATCAAACATTATTGAAGAAAAGGACGCGAATCTTCCTGGAGGTCTATCTTCCAGAGGATTAATTGGTTCGTACTTCGTCGAAGAGACTTTCACGGGTCAGACTTACATTGAAGACATTATTCCATGTCTTAATTACCTCTTTTACAATTTAAATTAGGTTTACTTCCAATAAGAAGGGTCTCCACCTCACTTTCATACTGATGTGAGAATTTGTTTTCATTCGCACATTAAATCAGAGATAGATAGGACTAGAAAAAAGTGCTACGGAGTTCTGCTGGACCTCCCGATCGAACTCTTCTACTATACTTCAACATTTGGGAAACTTAAAGTACACGGTGTACGTCACTAAGCCACAAACACTGGAGAAACTTAGATATCAGATTGAACATGCTATGAATGATATTCCATTAGGAACAATCCAGACAAAATATCACTCTGTTCGATGTCGTTGTTGGGAGTGTACTGTACAGAAAGTGGACAATTTGGATATTTACGGGGTTAAGAAAGTTTAAGGAATACAACACAACAAAATTTGTATTTCTTACTCACTTCGTTGCGAGAAATTATGTTTCAAATAGTGTATACATCAATTCTCTGTATTAATTAACAAGATTTCTGAATGTTTTATAATATTATGACATTTTACTATGATATCACAAGTAATTTGATACATTAAAACCGTTTATAATTACTGCAGGCAAACTAACTAACTCACTGGTACTATCGAACCCGTAGGTTCATGGCCGCGCGGACATAAGCTCTCCACACATCCCTATCCTGAGCCATTTTTTCCAATCATCCCCTGTATAATATACTTCCCACAAATCATAGTTAATGGTATTCTCCCACCTCATTCTTGGTCTACCAACTGGGCGTTTTCCATGTGGTTTTCCAATTACCACAGTCTAGCATTTAAAATGAATATATTTAAATGGAATTCATGTTGTTAGTACTTAAGATTAGTTTGAACTTGGAACGCGTAATTCCATTTTTATAAGCTTTACATTGTTCAATGAGAGGAATATTAGAACTTATGGATTTATCGCTACAGGTCACATGGCCTAAAACGGATTTGTTCAAGATGATGATGGCTTTTAACTCCAAGCACTTTAAATAAAATCATAATCTTTATTATTATTTTTATTACTATATATGGATACAAAACATGGACTCTTACTTTAAGGGAGGAAAAGAGATTACGAGTATTTGAGAAAAAGTTATTAGGAAAATTTTTGACCAAAGAGAGATGAACAGACAGGTGAATGGAGAAGACTACATAACAGTGAAATACATGGTCTTTCTAGGAAGCCAGATATAATAACAGTTAAGTCTCGTAGATTGCAATGGAAAGGACATGTGGCATGAAATGGTAATGAAATACATGCATGCAAGCTTCTGCTAGGAAAACCAGAGGGAAAACGCCCAGTTGGTATACAAGGAATGAGGTGGGAGAATAACATATCTTATGATTTGAGGGAAGTAGATTATACAGAGAATGATTGGAAACATTAGATCAGAATAGGGATGTCGGAGATTAAGTCCCTGTGGCCATGAACCCACGGGTTTGATATTGCCAGTGAGTTAAATTTATCATCATACTTGCTAGGATTAGGCAATTTTGTATGATTCGTCTTCACATTGTTGGGACCTATGAAGGTTTCGAGGAATTATATTTTCTCAAGTAATAAACATCTAAGACCAATATTTAGGTGGAGGGGCTGTCTCCTTAAAACATTCAGACGTATTTGCTTATGTACAATCCCTTTGTACAGAAATACCTTTTCAGTCATTTATGCCGTTGAGGTCTTCGAGCATGTTTATCCAGGCATGGAACTTTCTTGTATCCCAGGGTGACTGATTACCTTCCTTCTAGATCTCCTAGAGATTACTTGCAGACAGGTAGATTGCTTATCTTTAGAAAGCCTATATAATACATAATATTATATGAGATAAGTTTTACGAGGAGACGCTATATCATTGGTTTAGAGTTTTCTTTTTTTACCCATGCGCCCTTGGCCGATATTGGTCATCCATCAAATAAATCCGCTATGTTCGTGGTTATTAAAGAAATACTGCACATATGTTCAAAGAAACGTTTCATAAATTATAATATGTCTGGTTGCGCTTCTTTTGGTTGACAGAACACACCGACATATTGAAATAATTTACAGAAATCCCAAACTTAGCGCAGAATTTATTAATAACTCAAAGTATACAATTGGAAAGCAAATTCATAATCATGTTTGTATGAGGTATGTAGCTAATACGAATAACTGATATATATATATCTATATAAATATATATATATATATGTATTTATTTATGTCCACCACAGTGGTCTCGAGGTAGCGTGCTGCCTTGTCATACAGCGGGCCTGGGTTCAATCCTCGGTCCGGGGGCAGTTTTTCTGGGTGAGGTTTTTATCGGGGTTTTTCCTCACCTGTAAGACAAATGTCAGGAAAACTTTAAGGCCCAAATGGTCCCCCAAATCATATGGCCATCGTCATCATCATCATCATCTTTCACCGCCGTGGAAATCAACGGGAAGCTACCACACCTACAGTTTCACTAGTAAAGCTGCAAAGCATAGCATGAAAATGCTATGATTGCAGTGAAAGACCTGCTCTCGGGCAGAATTACTATGGCTGGATGGATATCTATTATATCTATATATATTATTATTATTGTTATTATTATTATTATTATTATTATTATTATTATTATTATTATATTGTTATTATTATTATTATTAATATTGTTATTATTATTATTATTAATATTGTTATTAATTATTATTATTATTATTATATTAGTATTATTATTATTATTATTTTATTATAAATTTACATTATTAACTTATTATTATTTTACTATTATTATTATTACTTATTATTAATAATATTATTATGAATATTATTATTATTAATAATATATGATTATTATTATTATATTTTATTATTATTTATTAATTATGGGGCACGCCGTAGCGTAGGTGGTTAAGGCACTGAGCTACAAGCTGGAGGGGTCGAGGGTTCAAAGTCCCGTTGGGGTCAGGATTTTTAAACTGACCCAAACCTTCTGGCGGCACCATGGCCCTGGGGTCGACTCAGCCTCTAACTGAAATGAGTACCAGACGCTTGTTCTGGTGTAAAGGCGGCCGTCACGCAGGGCTGACACCCGGCTGACATAAAGTGCCGATTGTCTAGAAAAAGTGGGAGCCTTAACCTCCTACTATCCCAAGGGACTCATGAGGCCTGTTGTGGGATCACTTTACCTTATTATTATTATTATTATTATTATTATTATTATTATTATTATTATTATTATTATTATTATTATTATTTATTTATCAATGCCGAGTCCGCAATTATTGTACCTTTATTACTTGATTTCAGAACAATATTGTATTAAGTTTCGAATTCCCTTTTAAATTTATAGTTTATTGAACTTACGATTGAGGATTGACAGCAACTTTATCTCCAATAGAAACATTTCTCACAAGTATTCCAATTTTGTGCACTGTCCCGCTGAATTCATGACCAAGTACAGTTGGATTATTTAAACAATAAAAATGACCCTGTGAACATTATTATTATAACTTCAGTTTAAAGAATTCTAATCAAAAACAAATGCATCAGTTTAAAGTGAATACTTTTGTATTTAAAAATATACACAATCATTAATTTGTGTATTCAACGTTTGTTTTATTCCAAATTTGTTATAATTTGAAGGGTAAAAGCGAAAAAAAAAACAGATTTGTCACTTTTCTGTGAAACTACAAAAAGTACTTTTCCATTATACAACGTACGTATTTCTTTGCTTGTGTGCCAAAACATTGAAGGTTACAAAGACATGACTAAATTATTTTCTTTTTACTATCTCTCAACCTTTTCATGGAGAATCTAATGGTATCCTCAAACACTATATCGACAAAAAAATGACTTAGTTGATTCTTCCCCTGGACTTTACATTTGTAAGCTAAAATTATTTGATCATATAAAATTTTGTACATCCACATGTTCAAAAAAAGTTATATATAAATAGGCTAAGACAAAACAGTTTAAGTACCTTTATTTTCTCGTCTGTTTGTGAACCGATTTAAATAGCTACTGACGAGATTTAGGGTTATCAATAAAAAAAATTGGAAACTGTTCTGCCGTTTTTAACTGCAAGGCAGTGTTTATGGAAAATCTTCATGGTGATGAAAGAGTTAAGTTTCTTACATAGAAGCTTGTAATGTGCAAGGTCATGTCCAAAAAAGTTATCTGCCGTTTTTAACTGTATTTGAGTAAAATCCAGCGCCAAGCTCCCATTTAAACTATAGGGAAGTAAATACTAATAAAATTCATTGTTAAAACCTTTGAGGTGGAGAGTCATAAAATAAAATGATTAAAATACCTTCTTAGGTAAAATCCGTCGTCCTCAACTTTTAAAATATGTGATCTGTATGCCTGTCGGACCAGCAGCATCAAACATCAACCTGGATGCTGTTGCGAAGAATAACTGCTGAGGATGGGACGGATGTCCTGAAAGGCCTACAGGCATACATATCACATATTTTAAAAGTTGACGACGGATTTTACCTAAGTAGGTATTTTAAACTAATTTTATTTTATAGGGAAGTAATACATCTACATAACAGTTATGTACTTTTTTCTTTTGTTTGTCAACTAATATTTTAGTAGCTATTGACGAGGTTTAGTGTTATCATTGAACATTCTGAATCAGTTAAATTTTCCTCAATCCTAAACTTAATTTAAATTCCAGACCATGGGCAACCACAGGAATAATTTCTTTTAAGGAAAAATTCCTATGGTTTAACCGGGAATCGAACCTGGACCGAATGAACAGTAGTGAGAAACGCCTGACCACTGACCCATGAGGTTGATCTGTCAGTTTTATTTTTACACTCTTAAAATGTGTTTTTTTCAAGATATTCTCATTGTATATTAAACGGTCGTCGACATATGTTTTAATGAATTTAATACCGTGTTGAATCGTTCATTGAGTTTATCGAAATTTTTGTCTTCTAAATGATGTACGAATATTTCTCATTTATATCTGATACATCATTAGGTCATTACTGTAATTCTCTTCTATGTATTAAATCATAAACCGATTGAAACTACGAGGCCGACCTGTAATAACTTTCATTTACTACTCACCAGGTGACAGTATTATACACTTGAGTGTATTTATAGTTTCACATTCTATATTATTACGCTAAGCTGAAAATAAAGTATCACATTATAATTACTGGTAAGATATATGGATATAACAAAACGATATTCGGTGTTATATTATACAATAACTCTTTCAAAGCCAAATGGTGGAAGAGATGATCAATATTCAATAATATTGTACTCTGGCGCAATCGATAAATTAATAATAATAATGTATGGGAATTCAAATAGAAGATAATTATTACCTCCACCATTTACTATTCGCAGATGATCAGGTGATGATTTCTCAGGATGATGCATATTTCATGTTAAGGAAATTAGAGATAGAATACAAAAAATCAGGATTACAAATAAATTATAATAAAACAGATTATCTTTCATTGGATACGACAGATGAGCTAAAATGTAATTCAGGAAGAATACGTAATGTTAAAAATTTTAAATATTTAGTATCTATTTTAGATAAATGTGAGAATTCAACTACAGAAATTGAAAGAAAAATAACTGATGGAAGAAGAATCATTGGCATGTTGAACTCAGTGCTTTGGAATACAAATATAGGGCCTAATACATACAACGACGAAAACTATATTTCAAGTTCTGTTACAAAGCATTTTATTATATGTGTCCGAAACCTGGACAGTAAGTAGAAAACAAGCCAACAAGCTGTTAGCAGTAGAAGTTGATTTTTGGAGGCGATTGACAAGAATTCCAAGAAGGGATAAGATCAAAAACAGCACGATAAGGGAAATTATGCAAGTTGAGAAAAACATATTAGGGAAAACAGAAGAAAAACGTTTGAAATGTTATGTACACCTCATAAGAATGGAAGAACAGATAATACCAAAGAAGATCCTTAATTGGAAAGCTACTGGAAGAAGTGGAAGAGGCAGGCTATAGAGAACAATGGATGGATGGATGAGTGAAGAGAAGTATGGAAGCTAGAGATTTGAGGGAAGAAGATGCTTTAGACAGGAACCTCTGACGACAGATCAGTTTGGGTTGGAAGATAAACATTCTATTGTGGAATATTCCTAAATAAAAAATACTCCACTCTCATCTTCAACATTTCCCAGAGAATTAGGAGCACTAAGTGAAGAACGTGGTGAGAGAACCCATCAAGACATAAAAGAGATGGAAACAAGGGACGATGGAAGTCTCCATGATTGCCTACTATCGTTGTTTGTTTGGTAAGAGAAAATCCACGGCAGGAGTATAAACGCCAAACAACTCAGCGTTCATTTCTTCCTAAGCGGAGGAGAAAAAGAGATCTTAAGTGTGAAGACTACATAACAATGAACTACATGATCCTTATAGGAAGCCAAGATATAATAAGAATAGTTAAGTCTGTAGACTGCGATGGGCAGGACATGTTGCACGTATGGGGAATGATATACGCGCATGGAAGCTTCTTGTAAGAAAGCCAGAGGGAAAACACCCAGTTGGTAGACCAAGAATGAGGTGGGAGAACAACATTAACTATGATTTGAGGGAAGTAGATTATACAGGGAATGATTGGAAAGCATTATCTCAGGATAGGGATGTATGGAGATCTTATGTCCGCGCGGCCATGAACCTACGGTTTCGATAGTGCCAGTGAGTAAGTAAGTAAGTGTATTAGTCGTTTTTTGTTTTATCATAAGCGGTTTTTAACTGCACCATTGATATGTGCATCAAGCCTCTGTAGTTTTTACAGCAATTTGAAGGATTACTGCTTTTACATATGATGTAAAAAGCAATAAATATTTAATTTCAACATGGCAAATAACCTTACGTGATATAAAAATAGCTATTAACATATTTGAGATTCAGCACACCAAAATTAGGTTTATAGACCTGTTAAGCCGTGTGCCGCAGAAAACAAATTAATTCGCGGGCCTGTGTAACTAACAACTATTGAAGACATTGAGAATAAATTTCCTTGCGCTGTATTGACGAATTAGCACCCTGCGATTTGGCTCAAGTGGTAGCTTTTGAGCAACTCGAGAGATACCGGGTACAAACTCAACATATTTTTTACTAGTTTTCCATAGTCAACAAGGCAAATGTGTTGCATTGGAATTTCATTACCATGATCTACTTCATCATATTCACGATTTAATATTATCATACAAAATAAAAAAAATATTAGTAATAAATAGACTAAACAGACAGTATGTAACCTTGAATATTAAAAGCCTATAAATTAAAAAAAACAATAAAATAATAAAACCAACGTGGAAAGTAAAATGCACGAACAGTTATTGTAATCCATAGTGGGTTCGTCTTCCGGGCGGCTTATAGGCCGTGGTCTGGTTGTTCTTCTACTCGACGTTTCGTCTACTGCTGCGGTCAGACCTCATCAGGAGATACTGCGTGCACTCTGTGACTCCTCAACAGTCGGCTGCAGACTGGCTGGTGGTTGAAAACTGTCTCTCTTTTTATAGCTAAAACCCTGGGGTGGGGGGGGGGTTTCTGCGTTTGTTGTTGTGCCGATTGCCACAAGTCATAGGCTTCGGTGTCGTGTTATGCAGTGCTGGGATCCAAAATTTTGTTTATCTTCATGGTTTCTTCTTTTTTGTTGAAGGAATTTTAAACCCGACAGACGAACCAAATATGGATACAAGCACGCCGGCCGTGAAAAGCCTACAATTATATAAAAGTTATTGAATATTGAATGCACTAGAGATCATAACTGGAGGACTATAAAAGTGTGGCAATAGACAACTGTATATTTCTTTACTGGATTAGCCACTTAGTAAATTAAATATATTTTCGTAATATCCATTATGAGATGATCATGGCTATAGGCTATCTAACACATGTAAGAGCTAAAGAATTAAGTAAATATTATGTCTGAGAGAGGTAAAATATTAATGATTTCCGACTTATGTAAACTGCCTTTTTCATTGTAATATTGATTTGATGTGAAGATAATAAAATATGATATTCTAAACAATTTTCCAGAAACACTAATCTTAAAACGAGGGCAAAGGGATAGTATATGACTTCGAGGGTGAGCGCATCTTGCCGTTGGATGTAAATCCCTTAAACACTTGATAATAGCCATTTAATCGTAGCACATCCTACACATGCATGTCGACGGTATAGTCCCTGGATAACACTAAGTCAAGTGAGAACGATGATATAACTGAGACTTACCAGCTGGGAGAAAAAAAAAACAATAAAAAAGTCATCATCCTTCAGGATCGCTGGATGTTTGGGAGTAGGGCTGACTATGCATTCCGTAAAAAAAAAAAAAAAGTTTGCTAAGAAACCCAAACAATCAGTTAAAAAAGCCGGAAGGTTCAATTGTTGGCAACTTGGCAAGAAGAAGGTAAACGATTTACGGAGTGTTACATGGAACATCCCAACACTATACAAACCAACAACACTAACAAGCAGATTCAACAACTGAAAGCGTGCAATGCAAATATAACAGGAATGCAGGAAATAAGATGGCTGGATGATAGAGGTATTGAGAAGAATGAATGTAGAATTTTTAAGGAAAGTATGTAAGAATAAGAATAAATTGTATTTACAAATAATGTTATATACAGTATTAACACCCGAATGAGCAAATGCTCGTGCTCGGGTGCAGTTCAGTTACATGAATAATATAAATAGAATACATGCATTTAAAGTCACGGGCCAGTTTCATTTTTACATAAATTATGACACATACAAATAAATAATAATGACGTATTGGGAATATGACTTATTCTAACTAAAGAATTAAGGCAACGGAGAATGATTTACATAGAATAATATAGACCATATAATGTAATGGATGGATACGTCAAAGGGGAATGTCGTATAGGATATAACTCTGAACTTTATCAGTTGTGTAAGTCTCCTTACATGACGACGTCAATTAAATATCAAGATTGTGATGGGCAGGGCATGTGCAAAGAATTACGAGCATGAGATGCTCAAGAAAATAGTCAAAAGTAAATTTGAAGGAAGAAGGAATGGGGGCGATCGAGAGTGCGTTCGACGAATAGAATTTTGGAGAAAAAGAACGGAAGAAACGAGAATCAAGTATTTATTTATTTATTATTTATTAATTTACCAGTGGGTTAAGACAGTAAGGCCTATTCTGCAACTTAATCAGGGTTAAATTATACATTAAAAGTATTCCCACTACAGGCCTCAGGAGGCCCTTGGGGTAGTGGGAGGTTAAGGCTCCCACTTTTTCTGGACAATCGGCACTTGATGTCAGCCGGGTTGTCAGCCCTGCGTGTCGGCCGCCTTTACCCCAGAACAAGCGTCTGCTACTAATTTCCGTTAGAGGCTGAGTCGACCCCGGGCCATAGTGGCCGCCAGAAGGTTTTGGCCAGTTTAAAAATCCTGACCCCACCGGGACTTGAACCCTCGACCTTCCGGCTTGTAGCGCAGTAGCCTTAACCACTACGCTACGGCGTGCCCCAAAGTGAAGTGAGTCCCACAACACGACCCGGAGGCCCTTGTGGTAGTAGGAGGTTAAGGCTCCCACTTGTTCTAGACAATCGGCACTTTATGTCAGCTGGGGTGTCAGCCCTGGCGTGACGGCCGCCTTTACATCCAGAACAAGCGTCTGTTACTCAGTTACGTTAGAGGCTGAGTCCGACCCCAAGGGCAATAGTGCCCGCCAGAGGGTTTGGGTCAGTTTTTTAAAATTCCTGACCCCAACGGGACTTGAACCCTCTACCCTCCGGCTTGTAGCTCAGTGCCTGAAACCACTACGCTATGCGATGCCCCTAAATTATACATACAATAAAAATTATGATAAATGATACATAATATATAATTATAGACTACACAATATAAAGTTGACAAGGGAAAGAAAGAAAAAATAGTAATAATAATAATAATAATAATAATATAACCGAAAATAATAACCTATAATTACATTAAGTGGTGGCTGGTTGCCAGAGACAGAAAAGCTTGAAAGAGGATTCTGAGGGAATCGGCTATAATACTGCTACTGATGATGTCGACACTAGTCTTAAAATACTTTTGTGGAAGCGACATATTATTTCGAAATTCCAGGCATCACAAAATTAGGAATACCATTGCCATCTCCGTGAAATAAGTGTGTTTAAGATGAATCTACGGATTACAGGTTTACGGCAATACAACATACTGACTTACGAAACTAAAAGTAACAATGGACTGATACTAGATCAAACCGTACATTTTGAGTCTGGTATCAAGCAATCGCAAGGAAGTCGACTCCGAAAATAAGGTAATAGGTATAGAGCGCCTTACTACAAAATATCAATATAAATTACAGAACATTGATATTTACAGGGTTAATGATAATAATAATAATAATAATTATTATTATTAGTATAGTATAGTTATCAGTATTGTATACATTACATTTATTATTATTATTATTATTATTATTATTAATTATTATTATATTATATTATCATTATCATCATTGATTCGCAAATATGTGGGAATTCAAATGGAAGAAAATTATTACCTCCACCATTTACTATTCGCAGTGATTTCTCAGGATCCATATGAGCATCTTTCATGTTAAGGAAATTGAGAGAATACAAAAAATGGGATTACAGATAAATTATATATAAATAGAATATAATAATAACAATAAAAATGTAATTCAGGAAGAATAGCGTAATGTTAAACATTTTGAATATTTAGTATCTATTTTAGAACTACAGAAATTGAAAGAAGAATAACTGATGGAAGTAGAATCATTGGTATGTTGAACTCAGTACTTTGGAATAGAAATATAATATACAAAACGAAGAAAGCTATATTTCAAGTTCTATTACAAAGCATTTTATTATATGGCTCCGAAACCTGGACAGTAAGTTGAAAACAAACCAATTAGCTGTTTGCAGTAGAAAGGATTTTTGGAGGCGATCGACAAGAATTTCAAGAAGAGATAACGTCAAAAAAAGCACAATAAGGGAATTATGCAAGTTGAAAAAAATATATGAAAAATAGAAGAAAAACGTTTGAAATGGTATGGACACCTCATAAGAATGGAAGCAGAGAGAATACCAAAGAAGATCCTTAATTGGAAAGCTAAAGGAAGAAGTGGAAGAGTTAGGTCAAGAGAACGATAGACGGATGGAGAGATGAGAAGTATGGGAGCTAGAGATTTGAGGGGAGAAGATGCTTTAGACAGGATCCTCTGGCGACAAATTACTTTGGGTTGAAGGAGAAACACTGCATTGTGGAAAATTCCTAAAATATATATATGTATTATTACTGTACGTATTGTAATTATTACTTTTTATTATTCTTTTTAGTTCTATTTTCAAGACTTTTCTAACGTCTGAGGTCAGATTCAAATGTTGACATGAAAGGGCCGACAATTTTTGCTCAGACTTCTGTTTTTCTTTTGTCAAATATATGTAATTAAAACAAAACATTTAATTATTTAGCTCCATCAAGGCCTATCAAATTATATATTATTAATATACAGTGTACATAATGTAGCTCTTCTCAAGATCAGTTATATACCGTTATGTAATAATAAACCTTAGTAAAATGATGAAGTTTAAAATTATTTCCATAACATTTAGGTCACTTACATCAATATATGTATGTCAGTTTCGCATATTCCTGCGCATACACGACCTTGACTGCTACGTCATGGTCACACCACAATGCCAAATTCCTGGGTAACGTTCCAATGATAGTGTTTTATTTGCAGGATTGAATTGAATCACTCTGTACGTGTCCTCCTCTATCGTATTACCCGGCATGCTTCAGTGCTGATGACGACGTGAGTGGAATATCTACACTTCCCAGGTGAGCTGAAATTTAATTAATTGTATTTCTAGTTTTTAATCCGAAAAACTATAGTGTTAATATTTAATAATTTTATACATAATATTATTAAATTATTTTTTGGAAATTATATATTGAAAACAATAGGATGAATCAGTGAATTAAGATATGTTTAATCGAAAACCTAGTGGTCTTGTGCTCAGAGCTTCCGACTAGTGTTCATGAGATTCCGGGTTTCATTCCCGGTCAGATAGGGATTTTTCTGTGGTCGCCTTTGGTCTGGAATTTGTTATGTTTAGTTTCGAGGACCTCCTGGTGTTTTGTTAATATTTATACCCATCATATCATCGCGGTGAAGTAGCTAACTCCGCCTTGCAGACGTCCCAACCTAAGAAGTGGTCTATAATTCTGCCCGTGCCAGAAGATAATGTCAGAAATTTCATAGATCATAAGACAACCTGGTGGTTGGACAAAAAATGTTTTTGTGCTTCCTCAACCTATCCTACGTTCACACTATAAAATGTATCAGAAATTACACTGTTTTCGTACTATTATTTCGCCTAAATATAATTAATAATTAGCCATAATATAACATGAAAAACATTGTTTACTTTATATAGTTTTCATAAGATAAATTATTTATTAAACCTATGTAAAAATAATAAAATATAATGCAAATAAAATACGATTTATAAAAGTTATAAGTGACTATTTAACTTACAGACCGATAATTTTGCCTGTTGATAATCTTGCCTCTTCCTGTTGATAATTTTGTCTCTTCCTGTTCGTAATTAGAGATATCTCCGCAAATTAACTTATTTGACAAGGATATCGAGTCAACGATGTCCACCGCTGTGGTCTCGAGGTAGCGTGCTGCCTTGTCACGCAGTGGGCCCGGGTTCGATCCCTGGTCGGGGCAGTTTTTCTGGGTGAGGTTTTTATCGGGGTTTTTCCTCACCTGTAAATCAAATGTCAGGAAAACTTTAAGGCCCAAACGGTCCCCGAAATCATATGGCCATCACTCCTTATCATTATCATCCTTACCATTAACATTATCATCCTTCACCGGTGTGGAAAGCAACGGAAGCTACCACACGTACACAATTCCCTAGTAAAGCTGCAAGCATAGCATGAAAATTGCTATGATTGCAGTGAAGGACCTGCCTTCGGGCAGAATTACTATGGATGGATGTACGATCGATATGGTACAGCAAGAAATACCAAAAGAAAACTTAAAAAATTACCAATAAAAGTTGGTTATGTTGATCTTAAAAAAAATTATTAAATGTTGTATAATGAATCTGCATTATTATTATTAATAGTTAACTCATACAATCATCTGTTATTGATTTGTCCCAAACACAAAGAGATTCAACAGTAAAGATATGCTATTTATAACTATACAGCCGGCTTAGAAATCATCCAGAAGTAAGGTCGGAATACATAACCTCACATTTGGTAAATTATAATAATTTTTAGCTTCTGATGTATTATTCGCTAAATAGTCACTCTAAATTCAACGCGAGGTTGCGTTTTTCATTAGACGAAATTTTCTGAAAAACACAACTTGTTAGATTACTGTTGATAATTTCTGAAATTATAGTTAACTCTGAAGGAGTAGGTGAACTGAATTCTACATAAAAGACGTACTCGTACTATTTCCTTTCAATATAGTTCAACGAATTTTAGTTCCCATAAGTGAATTCGAGCTAATAACTAAAACGTAAAAACTTTGAACGATGCTGACCAATCTTATTTTATTTGTATGCTTTCTCTAAGAAAATAGTGATAAAAACAGATGATGAAAGGTGAGAAGAAATTTTAATAAATCAATGAATTAGACAAGGGTGTAACCAATAGCCCACTCTTTTTTAATATACAATATATTGACATCATGAAACAATGGAAAATTATAGCAGACAAAGTCTTTAGATTTAACAATAACAGAAGTATTAACAACTTAATTTTCACCGATTATTTAGTCTATTACACCATGATGAAGATCTTTACAATTGGCTGCTCATAAACTAAATACAATATGCAACGATTATAATTTTAAAATTTCAGTAAATAAAACAAAAGTAATGACATTTTGTGGAGAAAAAAAACACTCTGCGTGCAAAAGACGAAATGATTGAACAAAATATCCCACTTCAAATATATAGGATGTGATATCAGCTATGGATACTGAACATAAAACTCAACAGTTATTTGTGGCACAATAAATATAACATTGCATAATAAAGCCCACTAACAAACAAAATTAAAATTTTATAAAACAATGGCAGTCCTAGTCCTTTTATATGGGAGCGAATCATGGATTATCACTACCAAACAAGAAAGTAATATGCAAGCAGCCGAGGTAATTTTTTAAGAAGAGTAAAAGGGTGTACTATAATGGACCAGATAGGAAACGATGACATTCACGAATAACTACAGATCTACTCCATAAAAGAAAACATATCTAATTATAAGGAATAGTGGAAAGAACATGTAGAAAGAATGGAAGAGAGTAGAAAATATTATATTATTTTCCGAGAGGAAGAAGAAATATCGGATGTCCGCGGAAGAGATGGTCTTGGTTCTATTAGTGAAGATAAAACAGGCAATCATTGGCTAAACCAGGAAGTGAAGAAGAAGAAGAAGAAGCTTTCTTTTACTAAGTTGGAATTGAATTGAGGATGTATTATCACCATTTCATATGTACATATTTAATATCAGTTTGTTTCAATTACTGGACAGTTGTGATCATGAGACAACAATTCATTTTTCAGCCTACCGGTATACACCCACTTTACCAAAGGTGTTAAAGCATCTGAATGATAAAATCAGTTACGCAGGAACTGCGTAAACTACGCAAACGCTTCAGCAAGTCAAATTAATGGTCCGACTTTGATAGTTTACGGACTATAATTTAGTTAATTAAATCTTATATATTGCGACACCTAGAGCAAATTTCGGGTTTCTAGTAAACCCTTACTTCTAGTGATTCGTTGTAGCTGTTTTGTTTGGAAAATAATTATCAAGTTTTATTTTAGTAACCATATATCGAGTTTAGTTGAGAAAAATAAAAACATTCGGCCTCTAGAGCGATTTTTATTTCTTGCCTTAGGTTCATCCCGTGTCCTATTGGTCCTTTGAATATAATAAAACTCATTGACCTAATAATATTTTCATATTATCGTATTATGGCAGCTGCCGCCGTCTTCCGGAAACCAAACGCCATTCCTCTATGTCCATTCATTGATCTCATTCCAAACCTCTGATATTCTTAGCCGCTTGTACGCTTCTATCCAAGTTTTCTTCGGTAGTCCTTTCTTGCTCTTTTCTATTGGGATCCATTCCATAACAATTTTAGGCAATATTTGCTCTGACATTCTTTTGACATGGCCATATCACTGTAATCTTTTCTTTTCTATAATGTATGTGATGTCCGGCTCCTCTTGTACACCCATAATTTCCCTTATTTCTTTATTTCGTATTCTAATCCATTCTAGATTTTCCAGCTGATCTTCTTAAAAACATCCATTTCTGTACTTAAAATTCTTTTCATTTCTCTGGTAGGAATTTGCCAGACTTCAGCACCATATGTTAAAATGCTCTGAATTATGGTTTGATATATTTGTAATTTTCTATTTTTTGTGATATTTTTGCTCCACCAAACAGAGATTAAAACATTTATTGCTTGTTTTATTTGTGCGATTATAATTTTTAATTCCCACTGTGTTTATCGCTTGAATGGTCTAATTTTGTTCCTAAATAAGTATATTCAATACTAGGTGTTAGTACTTCTCCATTTTTTAAACTTATACTTTCCATTTCTTCTCGTATACACAGATATTTAGTTTTCTCAATATTTATATAAAGTCCCCATATTTCATAATTTTCTTTATATATATATATATAATATATATATATATTCCACCGCCGTGGTCTCGAGGTAGCGTGCTGCCTTGTCACGCAGCGGGGATCCTGGTCGGGGCAGTTTTTCTGGGTGAGGTTTTTATCGGGGGTTTTCCTCACCTGTAAGACAAATGTCAGGAACATATTCCACCGCCGTGGTCTCGAGAGTAGCGTGCTGCCTTGTCACGCAGCGGGCTTGGGTTCGATCCCCGATCGGGGCAGATTTTCGGGGTGAGGTTTTTATCGGGGTTTTCTCACCTGTAAGACAAATGCCAAGAAACGTTTAAGGCCCAATGGTCCCCGAAATTATATGGCCATCATCATCATCCTTATCATTACTATCACCATCATCATCCTTCACCGGTGGAAAGCAACGGGAAGCTACCACACCTACAATTCCCTAGTAAAGCTGCAACCATAGCATGAAAATGCTATGGTTGCAGTGAAGGACCTGCCTTCGGGCAGAATTACTAAAATAAAAAAAAATATATATATATACACATAACAGAAAGGCAGCTGGGATAGACGGAATTAATATGGAATTAATAAAATATGGAGGAATTTTTTTTAAACTGAGATTATTACATTTTTTTTAAATTTATGTTGGAAACAAGCAACAATACCAGAAACCTGGACAACCGCAATAGTACAATCTATTTTTAAGAAAGGAGAACGTAACGACTGCAACAACTACAGAGGAATAAGCATTTTAACTGCAGGCTATAAAATATACTCAAGAATCTTAACATTTAGGTTAGACCAAATAGCAGAGGTAATGTTAACAGAAGAACAAAGTAGATTCAGACTAGGGCGTTCATGTATGGATAATATATTTACGATAAAAGAATTTATAAACAAAAGAAGAGAATGTAACAAGGAAACACACATAGCTTTTATTGATTTTGTCAAGGCATTTGTTAAAGCAGACAGAGGAAAACTTTGGACAATTTTAAAAGAAAAAGGAATTCCGAGACACTTAATAGCAGCTATAAAGAGTTTGTACTGGAACATAAATTTTGTTATAAAAACTAGAAATGAAGTAAAAATAAAATTCATACTAATCAAGGAGTTAAACAAGGATGCAGTATCTCTCCAGTTTTGTTTAACCTATACATCAATGATATAATAAAAAAAATGGAACGAAGAAACAAATAAAGGAATAAAATGAGATAAAACACACTACTTGAAAATATTATTATACGCTGATGACAGGTAATAATAGCAAATACGGAAGACGAACTTCAAAGGAATATTTTTAAACTACATAATATATGTGAATAATATAATCTCAAAATATCCATAGAAAAACTAAGGTAATGGCATTCCAAGGGAAAAATCAAATCAGATCCAAAATAGTAATAGGAAACAAAATCATAGAACAGGTGATCCATCTCAGTATCTAGGATGTGACATTTAATTTAATTATGATAATGATATAACTAATAAAATAGCGAAATTCCAGGGAATATGTGGTACGATAAAACGATCACTAAATAACAAAACAACAAGAGAGACCCAATTGAAATTTTATAAAACGTTGGAACTACCAGTACTGCTGTATGGTTCAGAAGTCTGGATACATAAAAAACAAGATCTAAGTAGGATAACGGCGGCAGAAATGAATTTTTTGAGATCTGTTAAAGGGTGCACTAAGGAAGACAGAATCAAGAACACAGAAATAAGACAGGAACTTGAAATATTTGCAATAACTGATAAAATAGATACATATAGACAAAAATGGAAGCAACATATAGACAGAATGAATGAAGATAGATACCCAAAACAAATAACAAAATACAAACCTAAAGGCACCCGAGATGTGGGCAGACCTAGAAAGAGATGGGCTGAAGTCGGAACGGGTCAACAGACCTAATCCATGAATGCAGGTGATGATTTATATGTGTGTATATATATGTGTGTGTGTGTTGTGTGTGTGTCATAAATCGTTTCCTATATCTGATAAGGATTGATAAAAATTTGTGAAAAAAATTTCAAACAAGTTTTCATAAGAACAACCTTAATAACTTCACTCCCTTGAATTTATTAAAATGTAATTAAACAATTTTTTTGTGTTCACTTCATTTCAATCGCTTCTGTTTTACAACAATTGTAAAATATTGTAGAGTTTTTATCTACAATTATTGTATATATAAGTGTGTTCCCTTTTTTTTTGTTTACTTCTGTCTTCATAGTAGGCCTGTTAAATTACATTGAGAGAGTTTCGAGACACCCTATACTCCTTATAACTATAAATTTGGACCGATATTTCAGATTAAAGTAATTATTATGAGAGGAACGCTTTTTATTAAACTATAATCAACTTACACAAATTAATTTGAATGTGCAGAAAAAATACCTTATTTGTTTAATCAAACTGTTTGAACCTCTGTTTAGCTTTACAATTTAAGAAATCCTCACCTTAAAGCATTTCAATTATATTATTTTGTTATTATTATTGTTAAATTAAATAATAATAATAGTTATCATTATTATTATTATTATTATTATTATTATTATTATTATTATTATTATTATTATTATTATTATTGTTGCCATTAATAGGCTTAGGAATTTTAGGTGCGCACTTTTTTTGTTTAGGATAAATTAGAGCTTGCTGAAACAAACCAACGTATGAAATGTTGCCTAAAATTGTTGCCCGCTCTTTTTTTACCTTTATTAATTTTTGCGACACTTTGTCCTGAATCCTCTTTTTATTCGTTTTCTAATTTTTTCTATTACTTTAAATAAATATTTGTAACGAATTGTGATTTACTTTACAATGTCTATTATATATATATATATATATATATCCATCCATCCATCCATAGTAATTCTGCCCGAGGGCAGGTCCTTCACTGCAATCATAGATTTTGCAGGCTATACTTACAGCTTTACTAGGGAATTGTAGGTGTGGTAGCTTCCCGTTGCTTTCCACACCGGTGAAGGATGATGATGATGACCATATGATTTCGGGGACCGTTTGGGCTACAAAGTTTTCCTGACATTTGTCTTACAGGTGAGGAAAAACCCGGACAAAAAACCCCACCCAGAAAACACTGTCCCGACCAGCGATCGAACCCGGGCCAGCTGTGTGACAAGGTAGCACGCTACCTCGAGGCTCCAGCGGTGGACATGTTTATATATATATATATATATATATATATATATATATTTTATTTATTTATATTTAGACTTATTTATATTATATGTGTATTTATTTATTTTAAATTGGAATTTATCAATATTAATTTCACTTCTCATCACCTTGTTATTAACATGGAAATGTAGAGCCTGCACGCTTTTACTGAACAAGGATTAAACGAAATTTATAAACATACAAGTGAACAAATAAAATTTTAACTTCCTCTTAATGAGTATTTACAGTAAAATTGTTAAAAATCTTCTTGCTTTACAAATACCAGCATTTTTTTCGATTTTTTATAAATAACGGATATGACCTATAAAAGGAAGGTCACTTTTTACTTCCTTTTAGGCTGATTTAGCATCTTCTTCCTTTCCTTTTCTATCGTTTAAATTGCCGCTGAAATCACCAGCCTGATTATTATTATTATTATTATTATTATTATTATTATTGTTATTATTCAGCATATATATTACGTATGTATTTAAATGTAAACTATTACGAACACTATAGAACATTTTCACCGGGAACTGAATAGGGTAAAACATTCAAATAATTCCTTTATGAAATGAGAATTTCACATATTTATTATGTTAAATGTGTAAAACACGATTTAATCTGAATGTTAATAACTATGAACTTCCGTTCTTTCCTTCCCACAGCTAAATGCAACAATGCACGCAACGATCCTAGATATATCGGATTTAATAAGCATGTTTTTTTATGTTACATTCACTAACTATCCGCTGTTTCACGTGTAAATACATATTATCCCAAACCACTTATCAGAAAGTATTTTGGACGTTTTATTTTATACAACATAATATTATAATACATAATTGAATTGGTCATTGCTAAAAGGCCCTTTAACCAGTTTTTGTTAAATATGGTTTAATTGAGATTTAATATTCTTACATGTAGATACGCATTCTGTGATTAACACACCTTCCTCCAGCCTTCATATGAAGTCACAGTAGAGCATTCCATTTTTTAGTTTAAAGCTGAAATGCCCTTACTCCAGGATAATTACCTCAATTGGAGAAAAGGAATTTTAGCTATTGACAATTCGATTACAAAATTGAATATCTGTATGGTTCAGTCTGTTCAAACTGGTTACAGTTTTAAAGTACGTACCTTAAAAAGTTTAAAACAAGTTGAGCAGATTTAAATTTGCAGGTATTAAATTTCATAATTTTATTGTGACTCTTGCCTCAACTTAATTTTACCATTAACTTTATTTTTATTGATTTCATTTTTCACCCCTTCTCACTCCATATGTCGATGGAGGCTGAATGTGGACTTAAACGCCATCGGAAGAGTCACTCATCTCAAGGTCTCAGAAAAATATGGTTTTCTACACTAATATCGGGCGATTTTTATTATTATTACACGTGTCCACCCTCTCATCCCATAGAGGAGTCCTATGCGTACCACGTTTGTTGACATTGCTGAAGGCATTCCAAATTTATTTTGGAATATTCATGCATTCAAACGTGCATGCATATATATATATATATATATATACACACACACATACATATTCTGGCAGAGTTAAGGCCTTAAGACCTTCTCTTCACTCAACCAGTTATATATGCGTGTGTGAATATTGTGAATATTAAAGCGTTTATTTTTCTTTTCATGTCATATATATATATATATATATATATATATATATATATATATATTTTACACAAATGGATGTTTTAAGTAGAGATCAGCTGGAAAATCTAGATTGGATACATTCCGAAATAAAGAAATAAGGGAAATTATGGGTGTACAAGAGGAGCCGGACATCATAGACATTATAGAAAAGAAAGGATTACAGTGGCATGGCCATGTCAAAAGAATGCCAGAGCAAAGATTGCCTAAAATTGTTATGGAATGGATCCCAATAGAAAGGAGGAAGACCGAAGAAAACTTCGATAGAAGGGGTACGCTATGAATATCAGAGGATTGGAAGAAGATCAATGGATGGACAGAGAGGAATGGCGTTTTGTTTCCGGAAGACGGCGGCAGCTGCCATGATACCGGATGATGATGATATATATATACATAGTAATTCTGTCCGAGAGCAGGTCTTTCACTGCAATCATAGCATTTTCATGCTATGCTTTGCAGCTTTACTAGGGAATTATAGGTGTGGTAGCTTTCCACACCGGTGAAGGACGATGATGATGATAATAAGGATGATGATTATGGCCGGATTATTTTCGGGGACCGTTGGCCCTAAGCTTCCTGACATTTGTCTTACAGGTGAGGGAAACTCCCGAAAGAACCTCACCCAGGAGCCTGTCCTGACTGGAAATCAAACCCGGGCCTGCTGCGTGACAAAGCGGCACGCTACCTCGAGACCACAGCGATGGACTATATACACATATATTATAGAAGTTTAAATATATTTCAGTAACCAGAAAAAAAAGGTTACAAAATAAATTATTCAAAGCAATGAACAATAAAGTCTCATGATATACTTATATTTAAATGTTTTTTTATTTATTTTCAAAGGAAATTCTCAATGAATGACAAATATGCATTATGACTCTCTCTCTCACCTTCCGCCTCCCTATACAAAACTTTTCTGAAGCAAGGATTAAACTGGGATTAACCTCATGAGATAATAAAATAAAATAATTTACATTAAGTTCTCACTATTGCATTAATTACATTAGGTAATTTTCTTAAGGTTTTATATATAAATTGCTCCCTTTTATCGTAACAAGTACTAAATAATTATGAATATTATATTGTCAATAATAATTATTAAAAGTTGACTATTTCACATAATAGATCAAAATTCATATTAGTTCAATTTTATTGTATCATAGAAATGGATAAAAAAAAGCACGTTAGCCAATGGTCACCTAACGAATCCATTAACAAGATGTATGTTAGTATCAGATCTTGGGAAAACCTAATAAATGGTGTCATGAAACCTTAATGGGCCAGTACAACAAATAAATGACTAGCAAATGGTGATAGGCCCTATTGTTATAATTAATTACCTGGAACGTAACTTCACAATTTGTCGATAATTTATACAATAATACAGTATAAATAAATTTCAAATACTTTTTGTTCGTAACATCAGAAAATTTACATTGAAATTCTGAAATGAATAGGTATAAATGAAAATGAAGTCATTGCCAGGTGACGTGAAGATTAATGAATAATGGACATTAAATCAAATTGTTTCAGAGTAGTACGAGAATTGGATCAATTCTTGCATTGAACATATGTACATTTTATAATTAAAATATTTTTACATGTTATGTTCTTGTAAATTTTAATTTTCTAACTTACTTACTCACTGGCACTATCGAACCCGTAGGTTCATGGCCGCGCGGACATAAGCTCTCCATACATCCCTATCCTGATCTAATCCTTTCCAATCATTCCCTGTATATTCTACTTCCCTCAAATCATAGTTAATGTATTCTCCCACCACATTCTTGGTCTACCAACTTGGCGTTTTCCCTCTGGCTTTCCTACAAGAAGCTCCATGCACGTCTTTCATTCCCCATACGTGCAACATGTCCTGCCCATCGTAGTCTACGAGACTTGACTGTTCTTATTATATCGGCTTCCTATAAAGACCATGTAGTTCATTGTTATGAGTCTTCTCCATTCACCTGTCTGTTCATCTCTCTTTGGTCCAAAAATCCTCCTAAATACTTTATTCTCAAATACCTGTAATCTCCTTTCCTCCCTTAAAGTAAGAGTCCATGTTTCGCAACCATATAATATAACTGGTAGAATAATAGTTTTATATATTTTAAGTTTAACGTTTTTTGAAAGGAGTTGGGACATCAAGAGTCTCTGCAATGCATAATAGCATGCATTTCCAGAATTGAGCCTATTTTTAATTTCTTTGTGCATCTCATTCCTATTTGTGATTATTGTTCCTAGGTATTTGAATTCAGCCACTTCCTCAAAATTTCCCTCATTTGTCATTAGCTGTACATTTCCATTATATAATGTATATCTACGTGTGACCATATATTTAGTTTTATTGATATTTACTTCCAGTCCTAAGTTCTTAGTGTTACTCAATAGTGTATGCGTATTGTCCTTTAGTATCTACTCACTATCGGCCAACAATACTGTATCATCAGCATAAACTAACAGTTTATTAATACCATTCAGTTGTAAGCCTTCCTCATTCTCTAAGGATTTAATAGCATGCTCTAGTACAAAATTAAATAGTAGAGGAGATAGTGCATCTCCTTGCTTCAACCCATTCTGGATTTCAAAAGTGTCCGAAAACTCTTTGCCTACTCGCACCCTACTCTTTGTGTCATTTAGACACATTCGTATAAGTCTAACTAATAATTTTCTTAGAGGTATTTATATATCCTCCAATGCGCAGCATTTCATTGTATACATGAAGTTTTTTAAAGATAGAGGGAGGCAAAGGGAAACAAGTTAGGAGATAGGAATAAAACACGGTAATTTATTAGAATCAGATTATACTAAAAATAATGAAAATGTAGCAACCTATAATAACAGTATTTACGGCGACAATAATTTATAGTTCATTGTAAATGCGATACTGGCTATTCATAAAAATATAAAAAAATCAAGATTCAAATTTACTAAGATTAGAAAATAAATGTTGAGTAGAATATGATTCCAGTAAATCATCGAAAAAAATCAGCTAGAACACAAATTCTGAAAAGTGCCAATACATAGCCTATCTACTTCTAATTGTTGTGAGTTTACGTCTTATTCTTACAAAAATTAGCGAAAACTGTACACACTGGAAAAGCAAGTGGTAATAATGACGGAGCGAGAGGTTACGTGAGCATTTCAAAATGAATTCAATCACAATCAATCACGATTTTCTGCATTTTGTGTTTGAGTTTACAAAATTTGTTAGGCCTGAGATTGCTAAAAATTATAAAGTTAAATTTGTAACATATAGGTCTATATGTGTACTTTATATATATATATATATTTATTTATATACAGATTTTTAATGTTTATACATCTTTCTGTGCCTAAAGTTTTTTTTCCTTCTCCACTTGTCTCTATCCATCCACTCCATGTCCTCCAGTCGTCTTGTTCTCATTCCGGTTCTTATTTCTTACATCCACGAGTTTCCAGGTCTTCCTATCCTTCTTCTTCCAAGTGGACATCATTCCAATGTTTTTCTGGGTAACCTTTCTTCTTGCATTCGTCGTACATGCCCATACAAATTTAATTGCTTATATCTTATATAATCTACTATTGAATATCTAATATTAATTTTCTCTCGTATGACAGTTTTTCTTATTTTTTTCTAATTTTGAATACCTTGCTGCTCTCCGTATGAAATTCATTTCCATCAACTTAAGTTCTTGTTCTAAGTTGTTGTTGAAATTCCGAACTTCAGCTCCATATGTGACAGTACTTCTCACTATTGAATTATATTAGTAATATATATATAATATTATATATATATATATATATATATATAATGTATATAAATTATTCGGCAGCGATGGACTAGTGGTTGTGCTCCTTGCCTCTGGTTCCAAAGGTTTGCGGGCTCAAACCCGGCCGGGTCGATTGATTTTTTTTAGAACGGAAAAATCCAAGGAACAAGACCTCCGGGAAGGAAGTTAAGCCGTAGGCCCCGAGTCTGAATACTTTCAGGTTCGTAAAAGATCCTTAAGCCTGAATAAAGAGGCCTCTAACCAACATTTACCGACATTAGTTGCCTGTGAGATGTCTCATTGTGTCGGTGTGTTGACCGCATGCCATCCATGACATCTACGAGCAAATAAGGTAACTAAAACATTAACTTGGTCAAGTAACTCCTTACAAAGGAGAGGCTATGGATCAACAATGGGCTGATGATGATGGATCAACAATGGGCTACGCCATTATAGACGTATATAATTTATTAATTTTTGTTTGAAAATTTATTTTATGACAATGTTTCTTAAAGTGGTGTATTGAGATCGAAGAATACAGGAATATTAACTCTTGCAGAGTACCTGATGTGCGATTTGGGGTATTGTTTATTGTATGCCTTCACAAAATACACATATCCTTAGCTTCATGGCCGTGCAGACATAAGCTCTCCAAACATCCTTATCCTGAGCTGTTTTCCTATCATCTTCAGTACAATATACCTCCCTCAAATCTTGGTTAATTTTTATTCTCCCACCTTATTCTTGGCCTACTGGGCGCTTTCAGTCTGGCTCTCCTACAAGAAGTTTCCAAGCTCCTCTTTCATACCCGATTCGCCCCTCGTATCCTGCCCTTCGCAGTCTAAGAGACTTAACTGTTCTTACTACATCTGGCTTGCCATGACCTCATACAGTTCACTTTTATGTAGTCCTTTCAGCTAACACTTCTGTTCGCCCCTCTTCGGTTCAAAACTTCTTCTAAGAGCTTTATTTACTCGTAATGTTTTCTCCTCCCTTAAAATAAGAGTCCATGTTTCGCATCCTTATAACTGGGAGAATAACAGTTTTATTTATTTTCAGTTTAACGTTTCTTGAAAGGAGTTGGGACGACAAAAGTCACTGTAATGCATAATAGCATGCATTTCCAGAATTGAGGCAATGTATAATTTCTTTGTGCATCTCGTTCCTATTTGTAATTATTGTTGCTAAATATTTGAATTCAGCCACTTCTTCAAAAATTCCCTCATTTGTCATTAGTTGTCCATTTCCATTGTAGGCCTATAATGCACTTATACGTGTTGAATATAAATATACATATAGTCCACCGCGGTGGTCTCGAGGTAGCGTGCTGCCTTGTCATGCAGCGGGCCCGGGTTCGATCCCCGGTCGGGGCAGTTTTTCTGGTTGAGGTTTTTATCGGGGTTTTTCCTCACCTGTAAGACAAATGTTAGGAAAACTTTAAGGCTCAAACGGTCCTCGAAACCATATGGCCGTCATCATCATCCTTATCATTATCATCATCATCATCATCATCCTTCATCAGTGTGGAAAGCAATGGGAAGCTACCACACCTACAATTCCCTAGTAAAGCTGCAAGTATAGCATGAAAATGCTATGATTGCAGTGGATGACCTGCCCTCGGGCAGAATTACTATGGATGGATATATGTATAGTTTTATTGATGTTATATTTCCAGCCCTAATTTCTTAGAGTAACTCAAAGATATGAGCGTGTTGTCCTTTGGTATCTTCTCGCTTCAGCCTAGTCATCAGCATATACTAACAGCTAACTAATATCATTGAGTTGTAAGCCTTATTTATCTAAATATTCATAGCATGCTCTAGTACGAATTTAATGATTATGCTAAAAACCCAGTAACCGACACTGAACTAAACTGTAACATGTCAATGAGTACTTTATGTCATGTAGTTTGCATATTATGTAACATTCCAAAAAATAATTGTATTTATATAGTTTATTTAAATGTACAGTCTAACATGATAAAACAATACGACATATACATCTTCTAATAAAACTTACTACTTAAATAACAAATGATATGTAAAACTAGATCTACTTTATTATTATTTCATCTCTCAGTGAATTTTTCAGTACCACTGGAACGTCGAACCATTGCCATTTCTTCTCAAGACTCTCATTGAGCTCGTAGTCTTCACATCTCTTCATTACCCTAAAAACACAAATGTGTATGCAATTAATTACATTAAAAAAATTGTAATATTCTTACGTATTTTTAAGGCAATTAATTAAATTTTGCTTCTGTAGAATTTATACTCCTGGCTTCAGAAATCACGATTTTACCTAATGGTAATTATGAAATGTTAATTACTTTGTGTGTGGACTAGTGATTATGCTCATTGCCTCTGGTTCCGAGGGTTGCGGGTTCGATCCCGCCCGCGGTGGATGGATTTTTTTAGGACGGAAAAATCCAAAGAGCAAATCCTCCGGGTGGTACTTTAAGCCATGGGTCCCGAGTCTAAAGATTTTCAGGCTCGTAAAAGATCCTTAAGCCCGAATAAAGAGGCTCTAAGCAAAATTTACCGACATCAACGTCCTAGCAATACCTTAGTTGCCTGTAGATTCTCATTGGGTTTAGTGTGTTGAAACAATAAATTATTAATGTATTAGCTTCAAATTCTTCGAGAATATTTTAATCAAATATACATATATTTTAATTAACCCTGATACACAAGGTACAAAAATAATATAAACTTTTAAAGTAAATAATATTATCCTATACAGTACAATAAACTATTATAATTCCAATGCCATCCAGGACAAATCTGAGCAAATAAGGTAACTAAAAATTTTACTGAATAAAGAGGTCTCTAAGCAAAATTTACCGAGATCAATGTCCTAACAATACCTTAGTTGCCTGTTAACTTCACATTGGTTCGGTGTGGTGACTGCATGCCATACTAGACATCTCTGAGCAAATAAGGTAACTAAAAATTTACTTGGTCAGGTAACTCCTTAAAAAAGAGAGGCTATGGATCAGCAATGGATTACGCCATATATAGATAGATAGGTAATTACACTGATCAACAAAAAATAAACTTTTTTTTTGTTTCAGAAAGAAACATATGTGATTCTGATAGTATTTTTTCTCCTGAATTCAAATATGATATCGTTTTTTCCCTTCACGCAAGGTTTCCGAGAGACAGGAATTTATAATTTCACAAACACTTTAATATTTTCTACATTCGTAACTACACAATATTCGAATATTCGAAATCACCTAGAAAGTAAGAAATGACGATTTTCTGCTATAGTTCGCCTGTGGAGCATCCCTCTTGATGGTCCAGCAATAATCGGTAGCATATTAGGATTCCATTTGCCTTGATATATCTTATCCATAGCTGAAACCATTTGAGTTAGCTCATTTGGTTTTATTCTACAGACAAATTAAAAAATAATTAATTAAATCCATTAATTGAAGTTGAAATAAAAAAAACTGTGGATGATGGAGAAATTCCGTATACATATTTGAAAACCGATAAAAAACTGCAATGAGTACAAGTAATTGGTACTCATGAGACAAAAATCATATTGACCAGTGTTATTCTTTATTTCCCATATTAATCTCTCCCGTTGCAAATATGTTTACATATGTACCTTACATTTCATTCGGGCCTTACTTTTACATGATCGGTCGCAAGAGGATTTTTTAAAACATTGGGTCATATACATATTTTTATTACCACACAAGGACATAAGGGGTCTAGCGGGATGAGTAATTAGCTCAATGTTGTGCCACCTCTGATGCAACCAAACATTTCTAATAAGACACGCCATTCAATGATACTTTCACACTAATCAAGGCAAATTCGATGTGATATTTATGATTTTCAGATAGTTTTCGAAAACTATTTTAAGTTTAATGTTTCGTGACATTTAATTAAGCATGGGATAAATCGCAAGAAAAAAAAATCACCCAGGAAACTTGTACCGACCAGGGATAGAACGCGGGCCTTCTGTATCTGAGTTAACGACGTAAACACTAGACTATAGTGGTTTTATGTAATTACATCATCTCAATTAATTAGTTATAGGGATTCAGAAATAAAGATTCGTAAACGAAGTAATCTCTCTAACTCCATTGTTTTATATAACATTAGACAGTCCCAAGTGAATCGTGTCGAAAAATTAGCCATCTTAATATGGCCCCTCCTAAGATAACTATAATTAATAATCCTACTATTCCTACCATTATATTCCTATTTTCTTCTCCTATATAAAAAAGGTGGTTAAATTAAAATCCTGAAGTCATCTCTAGTTCCGAGATTCATTGGTTCAAATCCGCTCGAGATTGATGTATTTTTACACGCTTTATATTAACTTGACCTGTATCTATCTATGTAACTGAATCTTTTAACGCGATTTTCGCCCACTTAAAATCATTGGATCAACATGAAACTTTGTATACTTGTAAAAGACCCGTGACAATGCAATAATTTCATATTTTGTTTCTAAAATCCTGGCCAGAATCATCAGAAAATCAAAAGAATGAAAACTGGTATAATAGGTTGCGGACTTGTCGACTTTTTAGTCAATCGTTGTAACAGCCTCAGATGATAGAGCGGTGAACTCTAATGGTATATAATTTCAGTAATCCATAGGTCGCTGGTTCAAAATCCGGCTGGGAGTTTTTTTTAGAAGAGTATTACTTTTAGCTCATACTACAATAGTAGCCTATCGAATTTAAATATATTTACATTTGTATCTTATTCTGTCGTAAAATATTAAAACTAAAAAAATAAAAAATAAATAATAGTTTTAAAAAACTAAAAAAAACACACTTTATTAGAAAACCGAACTAAAAAATTGAAAAATAATTTTAATTTCCAACACGCTTGGGATAAATAATTTTACCATCAAAAGCGTGGGGTGCTTTTTAGTGGTTTTTACATTTTCTTCTTACCAATATCTGTTTATTACGAAATATATTAATTGCTAAACATCACCGCACGCTTTTGATGGTAAAATTATTTATCCCAAGCGTGTTGGAAATTAAAATATATATTTCAATTTTTTTAGTTCGGTTTTATAATAAAGCGTGTTGTTTTTTTAGTTTTTTTAAAACTATTATTTATTAACATATAAAATCCTACGTACGTTGTAATTAATATTTTGAGGTTATTTTATCAAGTTATTTTGACTCTGTAATATCTTAACTCAATATTAATGTTGATTTGTTGTTGAACATGAAAATTAGAACCAAAGAACACATAAGAAATATTAAAAATGGGGGAATAGAAAAATCTGCAGTTGCTGCTCATATTTGGTCTGAAAAATATAAAATAAATTCGAACACTAAATTATTAAAACAGTTAGAAAATACAAAAGAGCTGACTATTTGGGAAAAAAATATATATTGAGAAGAGATAAAAACAGAATTATGAATTTCGAAATACCCACTGAACGTGACCTCGTTTCGAGGTTCTTCGGCGAACCACAGGGGGGAGCTGACATCGACGTCCAGGGTTTACAACATAAATCCAACCAGTCTGGCCATGTTGCTAAGGATGATTTGTAGACTAATCGAATCATGTTCAAGAACAAATCAACATTAATATTGAGGTAAGATATTACAGACTCAAAATAACTTGATTCTACATATATGTTTAATTTTTTTCGGAATGGGAGTATTGACATGAGTCGCGAGTCGTAGGTTTACGGCACGTAAAATAACCTCAAACGCGATCAAAAAAATCGTTTCTGTATAAACTTTATCGGCCTTTTCACGCCAGATTTGAATTGGAACGTTAATGAATCGTGGAAGAGCGTTGTTAATAGTTCTTAAGACGACTAGTTACAAAAGCAGAGGTTTAGTAACGAGATACTCAAGTTATAACATGACCGAAGGGAATGTTCTAAGAGCAGCGAGTTACTAAATGTACCCTACTGCCAAATATTATTCCTCTGACATTTTAATCTTCTTCATCACTTCCTGGTTTAGGCATTAGTTGCCTATTTCCGTCTCCACAATAGATCTAAGACCATCTCTTCCGAGGACGTCCGACATCTCTTCTTCCTCTCGGAAAATAATGTAAGATTTTATTTGGTAATCTACTTTCTTCTATTCTTTCTACATGTTCTTTCCACTGAATCTTATTGTTAAATATTGAAGCGGGGTTGTTTGGGTCGCTCCACTTTGCTGCAGGGTTCTTCTTCGGCTACTCTGCTATAGGGTTCACTCCTTCCATGCTACGGATGAGTGGTTCCTGATGCTGGACAGCGTAGGTTAATATTGCGCCGGACAAGGTACTCAGGGTTCGTTATCGGGTGAGCAAATGGGACTTTTTTTTTCTCAGGTGCAACGGAGGATTATTGGAAGAGAGATGGACACCAGTAATATCAGAACAGCAGCGCAGTAATATACTTCTACGCAGAGTAGACACACATATTTATTCTTCCTTAACACTTCATTTTACACTACCGATATTAGGTCGGTTGAAATGCTGGAGGATATGTTTGCTGAGTAGGCTCCACTCGCGAAAGTAACTATATATTTATCGATATGTGTTGACCGCTAACACTAACACATTTTTTCCTGAGTCGAACACTTGACCGCACTTGGAGACCACACGTCTCTTATCGGCCGCCTCCCTGCCTCTCGCCGTACCGTTTGATTTCCCACTGGTTCTTCTGGATTCCAACACACACTTTTTTTCTCAAATTTTTTGGCCTATATGGAGCAAAGTTCTCCCACCCGGCTTACATCTCATTTAAGTATTCACTTTGATTGGGGATTCATTTTATAGGGCGTATCCTCGCCACTGTCTCCTCTTATCACTTCACCAAATATTACTTACCGAGGCTTTTGCCAAATTTTACTGGCTCAAGTCGTCTACATTCCTAAAAAAGGGGTGTAAACTCTGCTTTTTCATTGGCAGGACTTGCCTATCGTCCACAACAATACATGACCTACTTTCTCCTCCCCGTCTCGGCGTTAGTAGTTTATTTGTTTTTTTTTTACGTAATATTTTTTCTCAACCCTGACAAAATTTCTATATGCCGGATATAAGCAATCAATCTGTCCGACAGTAAGGTGTCCCGGTCTTAGTTGATTTATTAAAAAGAGAAAACTATCCCTTGCTTTTTTTTCTGACTTTTTATAGGGATCGTCCCGTGGCTAAAAAGGACGGTTTACATTATTCTAAGAGTTTTACATTTTAATTTTATGAAACTGCTACTTTTGTTAACTTCACAGAGGGACAACGGAGACCACCATTGTCTCGACTTTCCTTTTGGGTCCAGGGTGAGATGACCTACTCTCTCCTCCTCGTCTCGGGGATGTTTTGTTAAACAATAGCCTGTCCGCTAAAAAGAAATCCAAGGGAGCCAGACATGTCCTCCATGTGTTTCGTTAAAAAAGGGAAATACAACTTCTGTGGAGCGAGACATGCTCGCTCATAAATATATCCCAGTCAACACACTTGTCTTTTTCCAGAGAAATAAAAAAAAACTTACAGGTCTTTATTAATAAAGATACTTGGGGCATAAGAAATTTGCTGCCATAAACTTAGTCAAAGAGCGAACCGTTTAATAACTTTGCAGTAACATCTGCTCTTCTCTCTAGCTGTTGAATGCAATAATAAAAAAAGAGAATTACTGTAATGAAATTTTATTAAATAGGCTTAAAGTTATACAGCCCTATTAACATATAACTTATTTAGAGTATTTAAATTATTGGCATCTTCTTCTTCTTCTTCTTCTTTCTTCCGTATGCAGCATTGGGTGATGATGCCCGTTCTGCGAACTACAAAAAATGATCTTTCCATCGGTTGAAGGGTCTTCCGATGGTTTCTTTTGCATTTAGGGTTGCAGGTGGTAAATACTATTTGGTAAACGGGAATTTGACATTCTCTGGACGTTGTTGGAACCATTTAATCTGATAATTTTGTATATGTTCAGCCATTTCCCTACTAGTCCACTGCATCCTTATCTCATCACTCTTCATTCTACCCTGAACGTTACCACAGTTAGTGATCGGAGGAATCTCATTTGTGAACTATTAATGATGGATTTATCTTTTGCTCGAAGTCTCAAGCCATCCACCTTCCGTGTTGATAGTAAGCAGGTTTGGCTATGGCATTATGAAACTCAATTGGATTTCTTTCCTAATTTGTTTTTCCAAAAATTTCTCCTAATTACACCATAAATTATTGGCATAAATTTTAAAATGTAAATCATTACGGCTGGGGAGGATCTAAATATTGCTTTCAATATTTTTTTGTTTATGGAGTATATCTTAAGTTCTTCACCGGATATATTCGTTTCTGATCTGGTCCATTCTAGTGCATCCTTTTTACTCTTCTTAAAAATTTCATCTCTGCTGCTTGGATTTTGCTATCTTGTTTGGTGGTGTTAATCCAAGCTCCCATACAACTAGACCAGGGACGGCCATTGTTTTATAAAATTGTAATTTGGTTTGTTATAGGGCTTTATTATTCAACATTCTATATGTTGTGGCCACAAATAGCTTGAACACCTGATGAGTATTATGTTGAATAACTTATCATATCCATTAGCTGATATCACTTCCATAAATGTTTAAACTGGGATACTTGTTCAATAATTTCGTCTCAATTACTATTTTTGCACGCAGAGTATTTCTTCCACAAAATGCCATTACTTTTGTCTTACTTATTGAAATTTTAAAATTATAATCGCTACATATTGCATTTAGTTTGTAAGCAGTCAATCGTAACAGATATTCATCATGGTGTAGATATATTTTTAATATGAAGTCGAATGCATCTTTCCTCTACATAAATATTTTACAACGTAAACAAAAAAAATTATTCTATGGTATGTGAATAAAAATTCCTGACAATTTCTTGAGGAAATAATCCTTATCTACAGAGGATTAAAGTACCTTTATGAACGTTCTACCCCCCTTAAAGATAAAACTTTTTCAAGAAATTTGAGACCAACCGGAACCTTGGTAGATATTATAATAATTACACATATATTATAGGAACATTTTACGTTACCTTCCCCTTTTGCATCACATTGTACGAACCAATAGATAGGTTAATTTGAAGGAAGGCCAGATTTACACAATATTAAATTACTGAAGGCATAATTATACACGTTTTTTAATTCGTATTATTTGAATAATAAAAACATCGTAAATATAAAATTTTAAAATTATGGAAATGAATAGGCCTGTACGGACAGAACTTACCGAACGGTAAGATCTAACAGATATTTACAGGTATGCAAAATTGCTTATTTGGTTTCAGGTAAAGCAGCTGTTTTCATATTTTCAGTGTTCGAAAATATTATTACTTATACATTTTTTTTTAATTTTTAAACAAGATGCAAGACATTTCGTTTTATTGCTTACTTGTTAGATTTTCTGCACTTCACAATTGGATAGTCTTTTTTTGTAGCATTGGGTTCCCAGAACATCAAAATACCAAGGCCCACTTCATATGAAGTATAGTCATTATTTTTCTTCAAGCATTTGTAAAATTCTTCATCACATTTGCAGATGAGTCTAAAAAATACATAAAACACAAATAAATATAGTAACACCGTTTTAAAGTATTTATTTGAAACAATCTTTCTTCTTTTGGTCGAATGGTACCAGGTTGTTTTTTTATGACATTTCTGACTTTGTCCTGGCATTAGCATTTCTTAGGTTGGGGCATATGTAAGGCGGATTACATTACCCCGACGATCTTATGGGTGATAAATGATCAAGAAATCACCAGGAGAGTCCTTAACCTAAACTTAACCTAATTACTGATCATGGGCAACTGCAGGAATAATTCCAATTCCTTTTAAGGAAAACATCCTATGGTCTGACCGGAACCTCATGAACTGTAGTCAGAAACACTGATCACTTAGCCCATGAAGCTGGTCAATGAACAATCTCAAATGTTTCTTTAAAGGAAACCCTTTATTTTTTTTGCATTTTGTATTTATCTTACATAATATACCATTTTTAAACTAAAAATTTGTAAATGAAAAAAACCCTCAGTAGGTTAATGAATTTGAAGTATGGTAACATAAGTGTTTTAATATTGAAATACATACATACTTAGTGTAAAAAGAATTATTGGTCAGATTGTACTTGGTTTGTCCAGCTTCGATAATGTCTGGGCAGTTGTCATGCTCTCTGCAGCAACTATCAGCTGCCGAAGATGTCCCTAGGTCTGTAAAGTTGGATGCAATATTTCCAGATCCGCACCATTTAGTTCCTGAAAAATATCAATATAGGCATGGTCATAAGAATTTTTATATTTCGATTTTTCCTAATTTTTAACATTGTGTCTTCCATTCTCCAATCATTGCATATATTTCATTTTTTCCATCAACTTTCTTTAATTATCCAAAGCAACTTTCCTTTTTACAGTCTCTAATGATAAGTAGACGTATTTGCCAATAAAATGTTTCTAATACAATTTCTCCAAATTTTTTAATTTGCAATACCTATACTTTTACCAATACAACTTCTTCTCAATCAATGTTTCAAATAAATTTTTTCCATACGTTTTCTGTTTCCCAAATATTTGAGTCCCAAAGTATTTAATTTGCAAGAACTTATTTCCCAATATATGTTTTTTTTTACATCCAAAGCCATTATTTTTTTACATCCAAAGCCATCTGTCATTACCCCAGCTTTTATATGTTTCTGAACGAACTTCGGAAAAGAACAGTCAGACAAATGATATGTGTGAACAAGTTGGAAATGGACCAAAATTAAAATTCAAATAGTGGAATGCAGGCTTTTCACGGCCGGTAATCATGGTATTAAAAATATTCCGGGCTATGTGGCCGTGGTCTATAAACTGGCGTTTCGTCCAGAACGTTCTCTCCTCAACTTCTGCGGAGGCATCTTCATGGCGACGCTAGAAGCTTGTTATTTCCCTGTCGTAGACTTTCGACTGCCTCGCCACTGAAAGAGCCGCTCCGCAGTTTAGGGAGAAACGTCTGGAATGAAACGCCAGTTATAGACCACGGCCACATAGCCCGGAATCTTTTACTACCAATTACAATTCCTTGAAAAATAAGACTGTGAGAAACGGATACTTAAAAACTTCAAATTTTAAAAATATCATAATATAATAATAAATAATATAATAATGTTTTATTTTTCTGGCAGAGTTAGGCCATAAGGTCTTCTCTTCGACTCAACCAGCGAATAGTAAAATTATAAATAAATTACATACATATTACAATTTTAAAACTTTATTAAAACATAGACTAAACAAATGACAATGGGAATGTGATCTAATACTAGCAAATGCTAACAAAACATGGAATATAATGAAATTAAAATAATATAAAATAAAATTAAGTAAGTAAAACTTCCTAGAAGAATATGTATAGGTATATACAAAATGTTGAATATAGTTGTTATGCTGTTAATGTTTCCATTGTGTCGAACCTAAGATATCAGTTAATTTGGATTTAAATAATGATAGCGATTGACAGACCCCGACATGACTGGGAAGTGAGTTCCTTGTTCTAGTCATACATATTGTGGCAAGATTAGAGTATAGACATGTCCTGTGCTCTGGTATCAAAAGTAAAGAAGAGTCTTGTGATCTTGTTCCTGAATTGTGATGAGCTGATACATTTTGAAAACGCATTGATAAATGTCTTGGTAAATATGTGTGTAGAATTTGGAAATAAAACAAGTGAATGTCTATCGTTTAGACATAGGCATGATAATGCCTGAAATGAAGGAGGCACGTGGTAATAACGACGGAGATTCAATACAAATCCAATGCAAGCATAGTGGGCACGCTGTAGTCTGTCAGGTAGATCAGTTCTCAGAGTAGTTAGATCGAAGTGTGGCATAATATATAACGGAGGAAATTAAATCATGTATCTTCGAGCTATTGGCCGAGATTAATGATTGTAAATAGGCCTACATTAGTTTTATTATTTGTAAAATACTTTGAAAAAGTTTACCTTTCGTAGTTTCTTTGTTTGTGAATTGTGTTAATTGAGAACATGCTTTTGGAACATTTATATTTTTTTATCTTGGGAGTTCAGTTTCTTGCGAAAAATTACATTGGAAATAATGTCAATTGAGAATAAGTCTCCATTAGGTAACTATGTGTCTAAACTACAGGCCAATTTATGAAAACAGTATTATTTTTAAATCATGAATCTTATCCGTTAAGAATAGTATATTTCGATACATGTGAGGTAAGCACTTGTTACTGATCGAGGAAAAAGTTTGAAAAAAAACGAGGCGGTTGCGCCGAGTTTTTTCAATTTTCGAGATCTGTTACGTGCTTACCTCATGTGTATTGCATACTATGTTTTTGGTCGATGTGACTATTTTTTATTAATATAGTAATATATGAATTAAAATATTGGTTGGATGTAAATGACTTCTATGAAAAGAAATATTCCGTGATCTTTGCTATGTAGCTTTTCATTTGTTTATTATAAGCAAGGATTGTTGGCTGTGGAGACATTTTTATATGTAGTTACTGTGATTAGAATATGTTTGATGATTTTATTATGGGAGGAGTCATGGCAGATGATAGAGAAATTCAAGACGCTTGGAGAGTGAGATGTTCTGCATTAATTCCGGAAAAATCCAAAGGAAGGTACGAGTTAATGTGCTAACATTCAAGAAAAGTTTTATTTTACTTACCGAACGTGTGCTTTTTGAGTCCATATCAGCATTGTGATTTCTTTTGTTTGCATAGCAACTAGGTTATATGTGGGAACGTTGACTTACTTCCAGTAACAACAATATTGGTAAGTATAAGAAATTAGCCACATCCACCAAAAATATAATTATTGTACAATAGCATATCTCGGTGATCAATTGCTGCCACTATCAACTCTGAACTCGAGATTTTCAGATTCAAATTGACCGATCCGAAAATGTTTTTAGGGAATATACATTATTATGAGTATTGTTTCATCGGAAGGGATTGACGGCACGTACTTCATGATGTGAATTTACGGCACGTAAATAACGTGAAATACCGGTACTACATATCAGGGACTACACGGTCTTTATAGGAAGCCAGATATAATAAGAACAGCTAAGTCTCGTAGACTGCGATGGACAGAACTGTGGCACAACGGAGAATGAAGAGACGTGCATGGAACTTATTGCAGGAAAACCAGAGGGAAAACGCGCAGTTGGAAGACCAATAATGAGGTGGGAGAATAACATTAACTAAGCTTTGAGGGAAGTGGATTCTACAGGAATGATTGGAAAATATTAGCTCGGATAGGGATGCACGGAAAGCTTATGTCTGCGCGGCCATGAACCTGCGAGTTCGACTGTGCAGTGAGTTAATTAGTTTGTTAGTTAAAAGAACGTGAAACATCAGAATAAAATTTTTTAGACATTTCACGCACCATTTTTGAATCGCGATGCTAATTACTTTGTACATTAAAGAGAGTGTTTTAAATAAAATATTTCTAATCATTGTTTTCCGTTTCATGTTATCTATTTAGTGTAAAACTTCTGATTTTTTGGGTGTTAAATTGCGACATTTTCAGTTTTGGCATCTCGTAGAGAGACACATTAGAACACTAAACTATTCATTAACTTTGTATTAATTTTAAAGAACGCCTAATAACCCTTAATTTTAAGGGTTTGGAGCTAAATATCAGCAAATAAATAAAATATTATGTATTGTCATTTTAAATGTTAAACAATCTTAAAACCCACAAGAAATGAAATGAACAACAATTCTGGTTATTTAGCTTAAGCTAAAATTAATTAAGAACTTAAGATGTATTTCAGGCACAATATCCATAATTACCATTTAATTACATTTTAAATGCCAATTCTGTGCTACATACTCAAAATTCCAATTTATTTTTATGTTATTTATAAATCTCGGTAGATGGAGCCGCCTATATATCTACTGAACGTTCTCATGATATTTTTTTACTACATCCATCCATCCATCCATCCATAGTAATTCTGCACGAGGGCAGGCAATTTACTGCAATCATAGCATTTTCATGCTATGCTTTGCAGCTTTACTAGGGAATTATAGGTGTGGTAGCTTCCCGTTGCTTTCCACACCGGTGAAGGATGATGATGATAATGGTAAGGAATGATGGTGATTGCCGGATGATTTTCGGGGAACGTTGGGCCCTAAGCTTCCTGACATTTGTCTTACAGATGAGGAAAAACCCCGAAAATACCTCACCCAGGAAGCTTGTCCCGACCGGGGATCGAACCCGGACTCGCTGCGTGACAAGGCAGCACGCTACCTCGAGACCACAAGCGGTGGACTTTACTACATCAACTATTATATTTTAGACGCCGTAGGAACAATTAGCATTTCAATCTGTATAAAATAATAATAAAATAATAATAATAATAATAATAATAATAATAATCTTCCAAACAAGTTTAAGTACCAAGCCTATTATGATTTCAGTGAAGCATTCTCGGTTCATCTTTTTCTAGACCGTCCGAAAGATCTTTTCCATTGAGGACGATATGAGCATGACTTGTTTGTAAGTATGTTACGTTCCATTTGTTGCACATAAGTTTTCCACTGTACCTGGTATTTATTATATATTATGAGATTGGTTGTAATTGAAGGGCTCTTGTGATATCTTAATTTCTTTTGTGGTCTATGCGAGTATATCCTAATGCTGTTCTTAGAAATCTAATTAATAACAATAATAATAATATAAAACATAATAATAAATACCTGGAAATATTAAATCTATTCTTGCTTCATTGCTCAATTTTCCTCTCCATCTTGCAACTTTCCAACCATTTACTTCTGTAAACCAATATATAACCAACAAGAACAAATGTGCTATTTTGTAAGGACTATAGTTTTGATTACTAATAATAAATAACATATTTATATTTTTTGAATGGAGTTTTAAAACATAATATGAATACTGTGTTTTTGTTGCCTTCTTCTTTCAAATTATGTTAAACGCATCTACACATGGTTTTTATATATAGTATCTGATCACGTTTCTTAGTTGGTGAAAACACTTTCAAAAACCTATTAAGATATGAGCAGTTATTGTCTGTTAATATTACACAATGAATTTTGTTTAGTATTCATTTAACGAAACTTATAATACGAATATTATCTTTAGAAATCGTTCGTAAGTAGAGCTAATGTTACAATGAGTTATATTATCATTTTGAGTTGATGCTTAGAATTCGTTAGTATTTGAAATTTGTGGCTAGTGTATTCTGAAAATGCAACATAAAATCATAAGCTAATACAATTCTTCATTATATAGTTTAATTATTCATTACTAAACAAAACATAATTATTATTCACGTAGACTTTTACGGCCGGAGTTGCTATGATGATCTAGAAGAAGATTTGTGGGCTGTAGGCCGTGGTCATGAGGTATAGGAACAGACAGCGGACAGAATTGCCAGTCTCAAGACAACCCTTGAGGATGCCAGACGCAGTCTCTGGCGAAACGTCGGGGAACTACAAACCTCACGACCACGGCCTACAGCCCGAAAATCTTCTTCAAGATCATCATAAAAACATAATTGTTCGCCCCGAAATTTAGGTCAGGTGATAAAAAAGTAATAACAGAGAAAATAGGAAATTGTAACAACTGTAAAAAGTGCACTTTTATTCCATTTATTCAGTTTTTTTTTCTCTTCAGTACAGGTCCTTTGCTGTAAACTCAGCATTATCATGGTAAAGTTTTCAGTTTTACTAGAGATACTTGTGCATACGTTAACTTTCCGTTGTTTTCGACATACTACTTTCTTTTTCATATCTTAATGATCCAAGATGGTCGTACATGGAAACAAGGAGAGTAGTTTTGTCTGGATGGAACTCTCCGGACGTATTACCGGCATCCACCTCAACGGTTATGATCATCA
>JASPKZ010004619.1:0-10458 GCA_030220185.1 Diploptera punctata | reverse complement strand
GAACAAGTGTCAGAATTTAATTATTAAGGTGTATTAATAACAAACACTAAAATTTTAATAAAAGAAGAAACAAGCTGATAAAGCAGCACAAATATCAGGATATATGAAAGATTTAATTTGGCGCAACAAACAAATGTCAATAGAAAGCAAAACTCGCATATACAAATCGATAGTTCGACCAGTTATCGTATATGGAGCAGAAACTAAGGCTGATACTACAAAAAACTAAACTAATAAGCCATGTGAAATGAAGATCTTAAGATATATTCAAGGGAAAACATTATTTGATAAGATACACAACACGGACATTAGGGACAAATGTCAAATTCAAGATATAAACCAAGTTTATTACAGATAGACGAAAATATTGGAAGGGTAATTTAATTTTTTTTATTAAGAGCCCCAGCCCACCACCACACCTGGGTTTTCCTCGGGTTTAATGCCCCTATCCCCAGGTCTGCTCTTGTCCCTAATTACTCTCTGCTGTTTTTATTTTGTTCGTTTTCTGGATACAAGTTTCGGGCGTTGTTCTTAACACTACTTATATACAGTTATGTTTACATATTAATCCCTAACCTAAGTCTTAAATCCACCACCTAATCTAGTGATATTTACGTGGTGTTGTGTTAAAACTAATACTTAATTTACTAACTTACAACTAACTTATTGCTAGATTACATCTAATCCCTTCTTTTTTGTCTGCGGATGTCCTCCTCTTGGCGTTGAGTAAGGACCCATCCGACGAATTTTCTCACTGCTTGATTTGGCTGTTTTTCTGTCCAAAACCGTAGAGGAGGCGGCCAATTCACATTTCTGTTTAGTGCAGCCTCACGTAAGTCTCTTCGTCTGGCCTCATATTTGATGCATTCGTACAGGACATGTTGTACAGTGTCCAGCTCTGTTCCGAAGCAATCGCAATGAGGCGTTCGTGTGAGGCATCTTACACGGAGTTTGGCTTTGAAAGAGCCGTGACCGCTCAGGAGTTGCGTGATATGATGATTTGGTTGGATCCAAGTTTTCTTTAGCTTTTCTTTGATGTTAGGCAGAAATTCGTATGTTATGCGTCCATGTTCTGCCGCTTCCCATCGTTCTTGCTATTCCTCGGAAATACTTTCCTGGATAATCCGTCTGATGGTGTCTCGTTCATCTGGTGTCTGATATAAGTCTGGCGTGATCACAGTATCGCCGACTAGTATGGTCTGGTCTCTTCTGAATTTAAAGTTTTGTATTCTTTGAGCGGTATACAGATCGATGTAGAAAGAATGGAATACAACCGACTTGCAAAAAGAGCTAAAGAAGATAGACCAATGGACGGGAGAAGAACAAGAGGAAGACCAGCCAAGACATGGATAAACAGTGAATGCACATCCAATACGTCTTTTTCCGAGGAGTGATTTTGAAGAAAAAAAAGATGAAAATCCTACAAATTATGAATAATAAGAAGAAGAAGTAGAAGCTATGCAATAGATTTTTAAGAACAGTATAATGACTTTTAGCTCTCGATTTCTTCTTCTTCTTCTTATTCGGCTTTTCCCCACTTATAGGTTTGCCGTCTTCAGTTTCCATTTATCTCTATCATTCCAATCTCCCTCTTTCAAATTCCTATCACATTATAGTTCTGACGTTTTCTATTTCTTTCTTGGTCTGCCATGTTTATTTCTTCCAGGGGGTGACAACTGGTATACATTTTTTGTCCATCTTTCATTTTCCATTCTTTGTACATGGACATACCATTTAAGCGTTTGATTTTCAATCCTCTTAACAACAGATGTGGTGACATTCATTTCTCTCCAAATGAATTCATTTCTCTCCAAATGAATTCATTTCTTATATTATCCTGTCTTGTTTTTTGGAGGCTTCTGCTAAAATAATCAAATTCAACTGTTCTAATTTTATTCTTTTGTCATCATCATCGTCCTTTCAAGTATTAGGCCCAGTGGCCCGTTACGGTCTCCCGCCATCTCCGAAAAGGTCGACCCACAGATCTTCTGCCTCGAGGAATGTAGTGAAGAATTTGTTTTGGTATTCTGTGACGATCCATGCGCTGAATATGGGCTAGCCAATTGTTTCTATATTCTTGGAGGTATTCAGATATAGGTACGATGTTTAACTCTCTGGCTATTGTTGAATTTCTTTGGTGGTCTAGAAGGCTATACCTGCAGTTCGTCGCAGAAATTTCATCTCCGTGGCTGCAATGTGACGATAATCCTGAGTTCTGATGGTCCAAGCTTCACTGCCATAACAGATTATGGGTCTAGCGAGAATTTTATATATTTTAATTCTTGTGTGTCTCTGCACTTTTGATGGTTTAAAAACTTGGTTGATAATTCTTAAAGCTTTATTATAGTTTTGTATTTTAAAGGATATATCACATTCCTCATTATAAGTTAGATTATATCCTAAGTATTTATTTATTCTTTTGTAATTCTATCAAAGACCAAGTTTCACTTCCATATGACAAAATATTCTGTATTATGCTCTTATAAATTTTCATTTTATTTTCCTTTGTAATATTTTTGTTCCAAATTATTCCATGTAATGTCTTAGGTTGCATTTTTTGCCATTGCAATTTTAGTCTGTACATCTCTCTCACAGGTATGCTCTCGATTTCAATGCAGAAAAATTGAATTGAATTGATTCAGCCGTAGGTACATAATTAAATAGTTTTAATGTCATCATAAGTAATGCCACGAGTGATTTGCAATTTATCTAGAGAATTTGGAAATCAAGAGTGACATTTGTTAGGACTATTTAACGAATAAAATTAAGCTGTTTACTCACAAATCATTATTTAACTATAGTTATTTTAAAATATTTATATATTTAATGTAAACGGCGATGTTTGAAAACAAATGAGAAACGATACGTACGCTTCATCTGCTTCTTTTGTTTATCACTGCAACCAGGTCGTACTATTTATTGCCAAAGGAACGCAATATTGTAAGAATGCTCTCTAGTGGAGAAAAAATGAAACATATCAAACTGTATACTAATTCATTTCTGATGTCGTATGATTAAGAAAGTACAAACAGTGGTTTCTTTTTTTGGTGGTATAAGAAATTGCTACAAATGTTTTTATATTAACTCCTGCAAGCGCTATATGTTGACATCTACGCACTATATATACAATCTGGTAGCCGTATTTCTTATAGGCTCAGTTACTGCAAAATAATGGTCAGACCTGTTCAGAATATTAAAAAGGAGGAGCTTTCTTTAATATGGTAAATATAACACTGATAAATATTTCGTGAAACACGACTCTGATTGGTTGTAAAACAAAAATCATTGAAATGTGATTGGTCATTGACTCCCATTTGGGGCATGAGTTAAATAGTTTAATGTTATTATTTAAGTAGTCTATAATACGACCACTTCATGTTTTATGCAGACTGCGCTTATAAAACGTTTGCTGATCATAATAAACGATGAGATTTTATACCCTCTTCCCTCACATGTTGGTCCTTTTATTTTCATCCACTTGCTGGTAAAACAAGTGTAAACGCTTGGCCGTGTGATGTGTCAGCGAGGTTCTTTCTGTTTTGTTGTTTGTATTTGTTCACTCCAGGGAGGTATGAGCCTGGCGCTGACAGTTATTGGTCTCCACCCAGCTGGCAAAACTTTGCCAAACAGAAAGTGTATGATTCCAGAACAAAAACTCTATATATATAAAAATCGCATCATCCCACTTGCTCGCGGAGTTCCCCAGTGCAATGCCAGTTCAATAAACCGATGAGAAGTTAGACCATTACCCCTTTTCCCTCCTCTCTCCTGTGATCGCCAATAAATCCGACAGCCATTGACAACCCTCTGCAAGTTACGAGTGATATATATATATATATATATATATATATACCCACCCCCAATAGAATAAAGCAAGAAAATCAATTGCGTGGAAAACGTATGGAATTTCCAACATGCAATTAGATGGGTTCTGACTTCTTCAATACGATATTTTTCCATCTCTGTCATATATTTTCTCTTGAGTTATAGATTATTTGAATCACTTTCTGCCAACAACTACCACTGTACCACTTTAATAATAACAAGTAGGTAAGTGGCACTCGAAAGATCATTAAGTTTTAGGTTTATGATTTGTCTTTTATCAGTTCGTTCAACGATTCCCTCCATCTTCTGCATTGTTTGTAATGGTATCGCTCGCTTTTTTGTTCACATATCTTGCATTCACACGAGTCACTCGGTTGGTGGAACTATGGCGTCTGAGGCGTAGAACTCTTCGTCGATCTCTTTTTCCTTCTGTTTCTTTTTTCGGCGACTTTCTTATGTGGCTCCGTTGCTGGCGGTAGTATCAGGTCCTCTAGGATGTAGGTTTCCTTGGCTAGCATATAGGCCATTCGATTTGGTGTGTATTTACTTGTACCTAATGCCTTTTTGATATATCTTGCTTTCACTTTTTCTAACCTCTCCAAATCGCTGGTCGATAGTTTCTCCCATATCAGTTCTATCCCGTAGGCGATCGGTGAGTCGGCACGCCCTCTTTCGTGCGGTTTGGAGCGGAACAGTTCATGACCTGAGAGGATCTGTGTGGTGTAGTGGCTGGGAGTTATCCATGTAGTCTGTATTCTTTTCTGGACTCTCGGGAAGAAGTGGAATGTCTGGCGTCCATGGGGCTCCTGTTCCCATTCCAGTTGCCACTTGTCGAGGAGGTGAGAGTCGATTATTCTGCGGACGGCGTCCCTTTCATCTGGTTCGGCGGATAGGTCCGGAGTAATGATCGTTTCCTCGATGTGGACGGGGAGACGATGTCGTTGAATCCTCCCCTCTATGTACAAGTCTATTGGGAATAATCCAGCTATGACTGGAAGGCATGCTCTCGTTACAGTGTTATAGGCTTTGGTATTGTTCAAATATATAACATTGAAAGTCTCGAAATAGTAATATGTTGTGAATACATTTACTGTTCCTCACATGTAGTATGTAATACCGCCCTAAAAAGATGTTCAGTAGGGAAGTTGGGAAGTATTCGAACATCCACCAAATTCACTTGACATGAACCCTTGTGACTATAACTTATTCTCAAAATCAAAGCACCTCTACGAGGCATTCGATTTCAATCAAGAGTTGATATCCAGAAAGATCTAGATAGATCAGACGAAAGAGATATCCAGAAATGGTGTTGCAGATGGAATGCGCCATCCTCCTAGGATTTGACAATTGGTAATGTAAAAAGTAGCCTAAATACATGTTTATGGTATTAAAGCAGTGTTGCCATACTTATCGAATGACTAGAAGATGATGCCTAATGAACCTTATAAACATTTGACGTGTTTCCATCTTTCTTTTTAAAACAGCGACCTTTTTATCATGCTTTCTTTCACCCTTTTAGACTCTGAATCTTAGAATAGTTCAAAATGTTCAAAATTCGCATTTCAGTACTATAAAACTCCAAAAACTCGAATTTTACAAAATATATGAAAAAAAATTAGTTGAAGTTTAGTCCTAAAGAAAATAAAAGCTCGATGTCTGGCTATTGGCAAAATTAATTCCAAGTAATAATTACCAAAAATCAATCACATACAATTCTGAAAACCGTGAAATATTATTAACTCATATCTCCCAATCAAAAAAATAATATACAATTACTGCCAATATTTTCTCATAAGAAGTTTTTAATTCAGTAGCGACGATAATTATAATAATTATTACAATAATCGAGGGGTCTAATGAGAGAGGGAGCTGCGCCACTTTGAGAACAAATGGAAATAATCAGTGCTATTTATATTACAGTTTATATTTTTCCTTTTGCATAGTTTACACAACAGTAAGTGAGAGAAGAAAAAAGTTACCTCTTTATTGTAGAAATAATTTCGTAATATAAGGCCAACACGCACACACTATTGAGCAACACTAAGAAATTAGCACTGGAAGTAAATATCAGTAAAACTAAATATATGGTCACACGTAGAAATTCAGTATATAATGGAAATGGACAGCTAATGACAAATGAGGGAAATTTTGAGGAAGTGGCTGAATTCAAATACCTAGGAACAATAAACACAAATAGGAATGAGATGCACAAAGAAATTAAACATAGGCTCAATTCTGGAAATGCGTGTTATTATGCACTGCAGAGACTTTTGATGTCCCAACTCCTTTCAAAAAACGTTAAACTGAAAATATATAAAACTATTATTCTACCAGTTATATTATATGGATGCGAAACATGGACTCTTACTTTAAGGGAGGAAAGGAGATTACGAGTATTTGAGAATAAAGTTCTTAGGAAGATTTTTGGACCAAAGAGAGATGAACAAACAGGTGAATGGAGAAGACTACATAACAATGAACTACATGGTCTTTATAGGAAGCCAGATATAATGAGAACAGTTAAGTCTCGTAGACTGCGATGGGCAGGACATGTTGCGCGTATGGGAAATGAAAGGCATGCATGGAAGCTTTTTGTAGGAAAGCCAGAAGGAAAACGCCCAGTTGGTAGAGCAAAAATGAGGTTGGAGAACAACATTAATTATGATTTGAGGGAAGTAGATTATATAGGGAATGATTGGAAAGCATTAGCTCAGGATAGGGATGTATGGAGAACTTATGTCCGCGCGGCCATGAACCTACGGGTTCGATAGTGCCAGTGAGTAAGTAAGTAATGCTTTATAAAACCCAATTTATTTTAATTTCTTCTCAAAGTGGTATAGCTCCCTCTCTCACTAGATCCATCAATTATAAAACTGCACTATTTTATGTCATGATCTTTTGCAGTTGTATTATGTATTTCTGGTAATTTAAAATAGGTAGGAAATAAAATTGTCATTATTTAAGGTGTTAATATTTAATTTTAATCTTTTTTTCTAACGCGTCTAGGATATTCAGTTGGTATAGAAGTAGATTGTGTTTGCTTTGTTGGCTGTTGTTTTGTATTTTGCAGATAGAACTGATATTAATTTAATTCGGTTATGAAAGGACCTTCATAACAAAATTTCTTCTTCTTCTTTCTTTCATATGATAGACCTAGGGGTCTGTTAGAGTCTGAATCCAACGTTTGAAGGGTTTGCCCAAATATTTCTTGCCTGGTGGCTGGTAATTTAAGATTTGACTTGGTATTCTTGTTCTGCTCATTCTTCTTACGTTAGATTTCCAGTTGTTTCTATATTTTTGTACATATTATATTATTTATTGTGTTTGTAATTCTTTGAGAATCTCATCATTTCTATTGATTTGTGTTCTTGAGCAACCTGTATGTCTCATAAATTTCATTTCTGCCGCAGTTAGTCTTTGTTCATCTACACTACGTATTGTGCAGGCCTCACTGCCGTAACATAATATGAGTCTAGTCAGTGTTTTATAAATTCTACATAACAAAAATTTAAACCTAATATTTGCATCGAATATTGAGGAAAATTACGTAAAACCTTACCAAGTTGGTCGTACCGGTAATTGAACTGGAACCTCTCAAATTTGATGATGAACGCTACCGTTGGAGTAATTTTCGCTTTGACTTTATGTTATCTCCATAAGAGGATGCACACTGCCAAACATGTAATGCAGTGGATGCAGAACGCTTTTTTGTTTTCGTACCTGGCGACTACTTAAGTGCTCTTCTAAGAAAATAATCGATAAAACTATCGTAGAGCGTATGAAAGTTCATACACACTCAAGCAGAGAAGCTCTCAACAAAGAAAACATGAGTGTAACTAGAAAGGTGCTTCATAAAAATGCAACTTTATGAAAAGAGCTGCATAAACACTTTGTTTCTAAATTAAATTTGCATTATCAAGTGCTGACAGTTGAGTAGCTTCCCTTCCACGTAGAAACACGCTAGGATATGTGTAAATGAACAATCTGATAACAATGAGCAATAAAAAAGAAACTTTTTTTTTGTCTCAGAAAGAAAAATATGCGATTCTGATAGTATTTTTTTCTCCTGAATTCAAATATGATATCGATTTTCCTCCATTACGCAAGGTTTTCGAGAGAACAGGCATTTATAATTTCAAACTTACTTACTTACTCACTGGCACTATCGAACCCGTAGGTTCATGGTCGCGCGGACATAAGCTCTCCATACATCCCTATCCTGAGCTAATCCTTTCCAATTATTCCCTGTATAATCTACTTCCCTCAAATCATAGTTAATGTTATTCTCCCACCTCATTCTTGGTCTACCAACTGGGCGTTTTCCCTCTGGCTTTCCTACAAAAAGCTTCCATGCAAGTCTTTCATTCCCCATACGTGCAACATGTCCTGCCCCATCGCAGTCTATGAGACTTAACTGTTCTTATTATATCTGGCTTCCTATAAAGACCATGTAGTTCATTGTTATGTAGTCTTCTCCATTCACCTGTCTGTTCATCTCTCTTTGGTCCAAAAATTTTTCCTAAGTACTTTATTCTCAAATACCTGTAATCTCCTTTCCTCCCTTAAAGTAAGAGTCCATGTTTTGCACACATATAATATAACTGGTAGAATAATAGTTTTATATATTTTCAGCTTAACTTTTTTGAAAGGAGTTGGGACATCAAAAGTCTCTGCAATGCATAATAGCACGCATTTCCAGAATTGAGCCTATGTTTAATTTCTTTGTGTATCTCATTCCTATTTGTGATTATTGTTCCTAGGTATTTGAATTCAGCCACTTCCTCATAATTTCCCTCTTTTGTCATTAGCTGTCCATTTCCATTATATAATGAATTTCTACGTGTGACCATATATTTAGTTTTATTGCTATTTACTTTTATAATTTCAAACACTTTAATATTTTCTACATTCGTAACTACACAATATTCGAACATTCGGACTCACCTAGAAAGTAAGAAATGACGATTTTCTGCTATATTTCACCTGTGGAGCATCCCTCTTGATGGTACAACAATAATCGGCCAGCATATTAGGATTCCATTTGTCTAGATATATATTTTCCATAGCTGAAATCTCCTGATGAAAGTGTTCCCCGTTCTCATCGCTCACTGCGCCAAGATTTTCCGCGGAAAAATGTAGGTTCATTAAAAAAATAATTATTTAAATACATTAATTGAAATTTAGATAAAGAACTGTGGGTTCAAGATTTTTAAACTGACTCCAAACCCTCTGGCGGCACTATGGCCCTGGGGTCGACTCAGCCTCTAACGAAAATGAGTACGTTACTATTGTTCTGGGGTAAAGGCGGCTATAATCCGACTGACATCAAGTGCCGATTGTCCAGAAAAAGTGAGCCCCTCTTAACCCACCCCCCAGTGCATGTAGTGTTAGTGGTCACTTTACCTTTTTAAACCCTTAAATTGGCAAAACATAATATTCTTCTGTTAGTTATTTGAATGTGGCGGACCGCAGTGAAAACGGACTCCTGTGTAACTGTTATTATGTGTATTGTATAATTAGACACACATTTAAGTGGTTTCTTTTGTTCGTTTTCTTCTGATTTATTTAAAATATTAAAATAATTAAACCAACTGATGTATCCAAAAGGATACATTACGAATTTAAGGGTTAAGAGCTGGACATGATTGTACTTGGGCCTACAACTTGAGTCTTCTGAAATGAGAAGCTAACGCTATTTTAGTACAAACTATTTATGCCTGGAAAGAAAAAATAGGGCCTGAGATAATGGTTGTCATAAACGGTGATGTGATAGAGGTTTGATTTATTCGTCTGATCTCTGAATTTTGTTTGCCAGTAACATAATTTACAACAATGCTTTAAAAAATGTTTCTCTCCGCGGATTATTTGAGTGGAGAACAACAAGAATTTCAATTTGCGTATTGTTTCCTACGGTCTATATTGGTTACTGTTCGCCAGTCAATCACAGTGTTCTTTGATGTCGGAGGCTAATATCATCCCAGCTGCAAGCGTCGGAATAAATAACTGGAAATATGACCACTTTGATGTTACCAACCTCTGTTTGTGGCAGCGGAATATTGAACCAACTGCTATGGCTTCATTTAGCGCTTCTATAACTTTTAGTGTCCAAATTCCATTTCCAAAGACAAAACTCTGTGAACTCATTAGTAAAAATCATCTTAAAGATATATTCATTATGTTAGTAAGGTTTAATTCTCGAGAAAATGCAATAAAATAAATGAACTACATGGTCTTTATAGGAAGCCAGATATAATCATAGACAGATATTCATTGGCGGTTGGTGTCTCGTATAATTATATCATATTTATACTATAGATACTAAGCATAAGTAAGAATGGCAATGATAATAAGTAATATATAATAATATAATAATCGGGATAATAATCATAATAATAATAATAAATAATATAATAATAATAATAATATAATAATAATAATAAAATTATTATTATCTTATTATCAGTATTCACTGTATAACATTAGTATTATTATTATTTTTATTATTATTGTTATTATTATTATTGTTATTATCATTATTATTATTATCATTATAGTATAATCATTATGATTATTATTATTATTTTATTATCATTATTATTATTATATTATCCATATAGTATTATTATTATTCTG
>JASPKZ010004618.1:0-41694 GCA_030220185.1 Diploptera punctata | reverse complement strand
GTCCTACTTTCTTGTAGAGTAGTTCTTCATTTAGCCACATGACCATTCTACTTCCACTGGGGCTCTTCTCCTGGTTTCACTCGTCTTTCATCTTATTTCTTAGGCAGTGTGGCGTCTAATTTGATACTCAGGATTATTCTCTCCATTCTTCGCTGGAATTTTATTAGTCTTCAATATGTATTATGTACAGATCTAAGTCTGGCATCCATATACTGTACTAACACAGTTTCCCTTATTCATAACTTAAATGTTGACTGATTGATCTGTAGAGTAGGAAAAATGTTAGATTTTTTAATTAGCTCCATGACTGGGAATGTATCTAGATATTTTTTTTTTCTCGTCTGTATGAAAATAAGTATAATTAAACTAACTTGGTTAAATACATCCAACAACAGAGCACCCTTGACTACGTGGGGAAGTACTGAAATATAGTGACTGTACAGATTTTCCAAAACCACACAGTATGACATCAGTCATATAAGTACTTTATAATATGAGGAATAAAATGAAAGTATGAAAAATGTAGTATGTAAACTTAGTTAAATATTAAAGCGTGAAGAGGCGTTTTTTACAGATGGATCAGAGCAGTTTGTTGAATAATTCAGTCTTGTCACGAGAAGCACTTTGTGTTATTTACCAACTTACATTTCATATTACAAACCAAGTGTTTGTCTTCTCATGTTTCTATGTACATTATCCTCATACAATGTTATGCACAGAACTACTCCGTGGTTTATACACATGTAATTGTTCAATATGTTAGATGAGAAGTACAAACGAAGAGAAATAAGCAGGGTCAGCAAATTTACCAGTTAGACGATCACATCGTTCATTCTGTGGGGTAACACTATCAATTCTAACTAAAGTAGGATCATTTCATTTGGATGTAAAGATGATACAGATCCACCGCTGTAGTCTCGGGATAATGTCATTATATTGTTCATAACAGCCCGAATTCGACCGCCGGTGCGGACACGTATGGTTACATTGATTTTTCAGGGGGGGGGTTTCTTCACTTGTAAGGACAAATGTCGGGAAATTTAATAACTTACTCAAATTTTACCGGACATCACCTGTTCATTATAATCATCTTCCATATGAGTTTCGATTTGTATAGTGTGAAAGATTTATTGAATGATTTTTAATGTTTGTGTTGTGCCGGAGATGGGCCCGGCAATAAAGCTGATCACTCATCCTCCTTGTCCCTGGTGTGATAAAAAGTATGTGTGTAGTCCAATGTTATAATCTCTCTCCTCGCATGTTGTTTGCTGTTGGAGTCCGGATGATATTGGGCATATAAAAGCTATAGTACTTAATAGGGAGGGGTTAAACTAACATAAAGAAGGAGAGAATGCGTAAATATGATAAAAACTAACTCAAAATTTAAAAAAATACATTTCATTCTAATTGTATGTAGGCCTATATACCTTCATATGTCACACTTGGGGTCGTAGGTGCTCCATAGCGCAAGGTTTGTAACCACGATAATTTAGTTACGTTTATTTATTTACCTACAAATGTCAACGAGTGGCATGTGGTTAGCATATCGCCTGAATTAGAGATTTAGTAGGCAATTGAGGTATTTGTAGGTTGGATGAAGTTCGGTTAAATTTTGAAAATAGGCCATTTTTCAGGCTTGCGGATCTTTTACGAGCCTGAACATCTTATGCTCTAGACTCAGGCTAAAAGTCTCTCCGGATGACTTGTTCCTTGGGTTTTTCCATCCTAAAAAATCCATCGGACCCGACCGGGTTTGAACCCCTATCCTCGGAACTATACGTAGTAAGGAACCTAACCATGAGACAATTCAAATTATAACCTCACATTGTTAATTAGTTTGTGTTAATTAAGGGTGCATTTAGCTAATATATATATATACCTATATTAGATACGTTATACTATCGCATACAAACGTTGCTGTATTTTTTTCTATAATGAAGAATAAAGTGAAATTTAAAATAAAAGTAAGAACATTCACACAAAAATGGCCAAGCGATTTTATTATTGTACCTATAATATTTTAATTGGAGATTTATTGAATGTTTAGGTTCTAAATTTAATTTTGATTTGAGATATTGATCAATGGACAATTTAATTTAATCTGCAATATAAATTATCCTCATCATAAGTGTAAGTAAAATGTCCTAAACAATTCGCAGTCCCACCTCTAGTTGTTCCTAAGAAGATTAACATTAGAGGAATTTTCACATATTATTTATAAGTTAATTCAAACCGATCAGGTTAAGGTCAACTCTAATTTTAAAATTATCGGCTCATAAACCAGGCTGAGGGGCGAAGCGAGTAACGGATTTTTGCGGCTCATAACCAGGCTGAGGGCGACAGGCTGAGGGCGAAGCGAGTAAACGGATTTTTGCGGCTAATAAACCAGGCTGAGGGCGAAGCGAGTAACGGATTTTTGCGGCTCATAACCAGACTGAGGCGAAGCGAGTAACGGATTTTTTGCGGCTCATAAGCAGGGCTGAGGGCGAAAGCGAGTAACGGATTTTTGCGGCTCATAACCAGGCTGAGGGCGAAGCGAGTAAACGGATTTTTGCGGCTCATAACCAGGCTGAGGGCGACAGGGCTGAGGGCGAAGCGAGTAACGGATTTTTGCGGCTAATAACCAGGCTGAGGGCGAAGCGAGGTAACGGATTTTTGCGGCTCATAACCAGACTGAGGGCGAAGCGGGTAACGGATTTTTGCGGCTCATAAGCAGGCTGAGGGCGAAGCGAGTAACGGATTTTTGCGGCTCGTAACCAGGCTGATGGCGAGCGCGTAACGAGGCTGAGGGCGAAGCGAGTAACGGATTTTTGCGGCTCGTAACCAGGCTGAGGGCGAGCGAGTAACGGATTTTTGCGGCTCGTAACCAGCTGAGGGCGAAGCGAGTAAACGGATTTTTGCGGCTCATAACCAGACTGAGGGCGAAGCGAGTAACGGATTTTTGCGGCTCATAACCAGGCTGAGGGAGAAGCGAGTAACGGATTTTTCAAAAAAAAAAGTGTTTAACGCTATTCTACATAGCACACTAAAACAATAATTCATTTTTCTACATATATTCTCATTATTACTAGATGTAGTGGGGAACTTGGTCTCCCATGTCATCTGGTAGCTCCTATCACAAGTAAGCAAATTAAAGATAATATTTTACTGTATAGCAGTGACGCTTTATCGATATATATTAGGAGGAGGTACGTAGATATAAACCGACAAAATATTTTGGCCGAATGTGCGGGAAAACGATCACTATTTTCCAAAGAGACCTGAAACAAGTTTGGGGAAAATAATCTTATATACTCAACCTGGGATTTAAAGAGAGATCAGGACTTGCTTGGTTCAGGTTAGGGGCATGGAAATTTTTAAAAATTAGCGACGATCAGGATATGCGAATATGTCCAATGTGCGGGAGCTTTGAAGACGAGATACATATTTTAGGAAAATGTAAAGATTTAGAATATTGGAGGCATCAGTTATTACCGGAAATATTTCTAAATTCTAATCGTGGAAGATTGGCATGCTACGAGTTACTGGTAAACCCAGAAAATTGTATAAACCTGGATAGATTTCTGGACAAAACGCGGGAAATAAAGAACACACTATTCAGGAATAAATAAATATGTTAGTAAATTGCAATGTCATTAATTCTTAATAATCCTACATAACTAAGTTAATGTATAATGTAATTGTATTGATATCTAATTGTAATATTATTGTTTTCTTTCTTTTTTTTTAAACATCAACTTATTGTAACGGACTGTCAACAGGACGTACGGCTTACTGCCCGTGCGATCCATATTTGTAAATAACATTGTATGTATATTACTTTTAGTTTAATAAAGTCCTTATGTATGTATGTATATATTAAAAATTATTATTATTATTATTATTATTGTTATTATTTTATCATTAGTAGTTGTACTAATAGTAGCAGTCGCAGTATAGTCGTATATCGTTACTTAAAGTTTAAGGTCACTAGCATGACTATTATTGTCGTTAAATAGACAAAGATTATTTTATTAGAGGTCTCTTATTTTAGCTTCGAAGTCATTTAATTGTCATAAATCTGTGACCGGGGTTTTACATGTCTTCCAAAGAACGCCATATAAACAATTGTTAGCTCTGTAAGATTCCAAAGACGCCAGTTGTATAATAACGTACGAAGTGGGAACCGAAGGCGAGTGTGGCAACTGCTAGTTCACTCACTTTTAATATGTTTCGCATTTTTTACACTATGCGAATTATAATACACTAATTATTATTATTATTATTATTATTATTATTATTATTATTATTATTATTATTATTATTATTATTATTATTATTATTTCTGGAAATGCATGCTATTATGCATTGCAGAGACTTTTGATGTCCCAACTCCTTTCAAAAAACGTTAAGCTGAAAATATATAAAACTATTATTCTACCAGTTATATTATATGGGTGCGCAAACCTGGACTCTTACTTTAAGGGAGGAAAGGAGATTACGAGCATTTGAGAATAAAGTACTTAGGAAAATTTTTGGACCAAAGAGAGATGAACAGACAGGTGAATGGAGAAGACTACATAACAATGAACTACATGGTCTTTATAGGAAGCCAGATATAATAAGAACAGTTAAGTCTCGTAGACTGCGATGGGCAGGACATGTTGCACGTATGGGGAATGAAAGACGTGCATGGAAGCTTCTTGTAGGAAAGCCAGAGGGAAAACGCCCAGTTGGTAGACCAAGAATGAGGTGGGAGAACAACATTAACTATGATTTGAGGGAAGTAGATTATACAGGGAATGATTGGAAAGCATTAGCTCAGGATAGGGATGTATGGAGAGCTTATGTCCGCGCGGCCATGAACCTACGGGTTCGATAGTGCCAGTGAGTAAGTAAGTAAGTATTATTATTATTATTATTATTTTTTTTTTTCAGCATGCCCCATTACCGTAGTAATATTACATGCATAACATAACAAACATAAAATCAGATAACATAACATTACATAACATCAATATTTGGTTTTTGTTTACATGTTTTTTTTTATCTTCGTCACTTGTTAATCACTCATTTTCGTACACTATTGTTTTTATATATTTTTTGAAATGTCTTAAATATTGTGTATTAGGTCTTTCTCCGTCACAGGCCATGTTCCTCCTTCTTTGCTGATTTCTTCTTTCAACTTATTTCTAGAATGCTGCTGCAATTCACAATTATAAAGGAGATGTCTACATTTTGAATTGCTTTTCTACATGGACAGGTTGCGTTGTTTAATATTCCAATGCGATAAAGATGTGATTTATTTTTTCCATGACCAGTTACCATTTCAGAAAATTCTGGAGTTATTTCACATTTAAGTTTTAATCTGTCTCTGACTGATGGGAAGAACTTCTTACATGTGGCTCCTTTATCTGCGTTTATTATTATTATTAATAATATTATTATTATTATTATTATTATTATTATTATTATTATTATTTTAAACGACAGTGTAATCGTAAGGATGTGTACATGTAACGTTATGCGATTGTTAATGTGCAAATAATAGTTTTTAAACTAAGATTTAAAGCCATTGATAGTTAACAGAAGAGTAAAGCTGGTCTGATGTGATGTAAATTACCGTCATACCAGCTCGTGGAGTTTCTCTGGAGTAAAACTTATCGTTCCACAGAGTTTCTACAGGAAACAAGTTAGAATGTGTTAATAAAATATTTTACAGACCGTCTGCTACATTTCCCGCAGGATCTAGCCAGGAAACCAAATCAAAAATATAATTTTCCCTCTTGAAAATACAGATAACTCTAGAGCCTGTATGTCTGGTAAAATAGCTACTCAGATTTAACACACCTTAGCTTCAATCTCTGGATGTGTACTTCACTCTATGAGCAATTAGAAGATCTTCCCCGAATAACGATGTAACGAAATAAAAGGTTAAATTTGTTGACTTAAAACCAAGCTTACATAAGTAAGTCGGTCCCGCTGGTTCACACATGTTCTCCACTGTTTCCAACGTTCCATTCCCTGTATAATTAAATTGCCTCAAATTATGATTAATCACAAATAGGAATGACATGCACAAGGAAATTAAACATAGGCTCAATTCTGGAAATGCGTGCTATTATGCATTACAAAGACTTATGATGTCCCAACTCCTTTCAACTTTTTTTTGTGGAATTTGAGTTTTTTCTTCAAATCGAAAACATTTGTTAGTTAAACTGAAAATATATAAAACTATTATTCTACTAGTTATATTATATGGATGCGAAACATGGACTCTTACTTTAAGGGAGGAAATGAGATTACGAGTATTTGAGAATAAAGTACTTAGGAAAATTTTTGGACCAAAGAGAGATGAACAGACAGGTGAATGGAGAAGACTACATAACAATGAACTACATGGTCTTTATAGGAAGCCAGATATAATAAGAACAGTTAAGTCTCGTAGACTGCGATGGGCAGGATATGTGGCACGTATGGGAAATGAAAGAGTTGCATGGAAGTTTCTTGTAGGAAAACCAGAGGGAAAGCGCCCAGTTGGTAGACCAAGAATGAGGTGGGAGAATAACATTAACTGTGATTTGAGGGAAGTAGATTATACAGGGAATGATTGGAAAGAATTAGCGCAGGATAGGGATGTATGGAAAGTTTATGTCCGCGCGGCCATGAACCTACGGGTTTGATAGTGACAGTGAGTAAGTAAGTAAGTAAGTATGGTTAATGTTATTCTCCAACCTCATTCTTAGCTTATCTATTGGGCCCTTTCCCTCTAATTATCCTACACGAAGTTCCCGAACAATCGATTATTTTTTCATCGGGTACCGGTTTATTTTAAAAGAAAAATGTCGAAAACTCATGTTATACTTCAGTGAAACACCTTTTACAAGACTTTCTTCTATCATTTTTAGAGTACATTCAGCACTTTCATGAATATATCGTACACCGTGCAGTTGAAAACATAGAAATTCGCAGAGATATCCAGGGCAAAAAAAAATGTAGAGTTGTGAATTAGTTAATAATAACTCAAGTTCTATAAAACACAGAGGTTGTTGGCCGCGCTTTGAATCTTATAGATTTCATTTTTACATTTAATTAAAGTCCTTCACTGGACTGTACGTAATTGCTTCAAATCATTGATAGCTCTTTCTATGCTAATATAACCTCTCACATGGGCCTTGTTATTTTTACAGTTCACTTATAAATATTAAAATGTACCGCGCCTGGCGACACTCTAGGCTTGTGAATAAAAAAAGTAGGAAGTATGCAGGCAGCACAGTATCGACCGTACGTTTTTTGATGCCACAGTATCGAATGAACGCCATATATTGTTGGTTTTTCGTATCTACATACATTATCCGACAGTTTTGCCTTGTTTTAATCAAACGTTCAACGTAAATAAAGGCTGCAAACTAGATTCAAGAGTAGTTAGTTGACAGTTTCCAGAAATAATAAATGGAGACTACAGAGACAGAACAAGGAATGTCACTAACACTAAGAACTGAGAATATTAATTTTAATGTTTCAACAATCCTTGTTCTTTCCCAGCATACCAGAACTTAAGCCTTTCATTTTACTTGATAATTCGTGTATTTCCAATGTTTATCATTGCAAAAATGAAATATTAAAATTATACAAGATTTTTTGGATTCTCTTCGTTATTTTGTGACATTTCTTGATTTTCATTTTATGGTCCTTTAATATAGTCCACAGTCGTTGTCTACGGGGTAGCGTTGTCATCCTGTACGCAGCGGGTCACGTTTCATGAGACATGGATTTTTTCGGGATTTTTCCTGACCCATCAGGAACATATAAAGTCCAAACCATCCCCAAACATAATTTCGCCATGATAATAACAGTAATAACAATAATTATTACTATTATTTGTTTTAGGAATATTCCACAATACAGTGTTTCTCCTTCAACCCGAAGTGATTTGTCGCCAGATGTTCCTGTCAAAAGCATCTTCTTCCCTCAAATCTTTAGCTTCCTTACTTCTCTTCACTCCATTCATCCGTCGTTCTCTAGGTCTGCCTCTTCCACTTGTTCCATTAGCTTTCCAATTAAGGATCTTCTTTGGTATTCTCTCTTCTTTCATTCTTATGAGGTGTCCATTCCATTTCAAACGTTTTCTCCTATTTTCCTGTTTATTATTATTATTATTATTATTATTATTATTATTATTATATTCGCCATGTTTATTATGAATGCGAGTGTGAATGGTGTGTTTGAAGTTAATGTTGTGCAAACCCTGGGTTCAGCTAATCACACTCATTCGGGGAGGTCTTCCATATCCTTGTGTGGTGAATAAGTTTTCATGTGATCCAATGTTTTAAATACCTATACCGACGCACGTGCCTAGGTAGGGCCCGGGCGGCCTGTGGCATGTAATCATACCAATAAGGTGACAGGTTAAACTACGATGAAAAAGATGATGGTCTACTAATATAAACAGCAGTGTTGCCGGTGTACAAAATTTCCTGTATGTGTTTATACTTAGAGAGGTTTTCTCGTAATGTCTTTTATTGAATCTGAATTTGCAGGTAAGCGTCTCCTACTCGCTTGTTTATTCCAGAACTCGTAGATTCACTCCAAGATACTGCGACTTCTTTAAAACAGAACACCTCTTCTAAAACTGTGCATCAGGTCAATTGGAGTGATCACACTGTTTAAGTGCTTCCAGTAGCCCAGTGAGTTTTCTCGTCTTTTTCTTACATCTCCATTTTCTTTTAACTTTCATTCTACTTTTTCTTTTTCAAATATATAACACACTCCTAAATAAATAAACGCATTTGTTTTGCCTTTATCTCAAACCTCAAGCCTCGCACGATCTGTAATTTTCATGTTTGTGAAATTTGAGTAATTATTTTTAAATGTTTCCATAGAATTGCAGCAATTGTTGTCTCATTGTGGTTGTATTATTCACTTTAACACGGCAAACACTTCTCAATGACACAATGGACCTTTCTCCATGTAAAAATCAAGTATAAACAAGAATGTGAGTTAGATCCCTGTTATGGACGGCTATTATATTAAGGATCAATTTCATCAACAGAGGTAACTGTATTACGCCAGTTTTCCCCATGTATAATGCATAGCTTAAACTGGCGTAATACAGTTACCTCTGTTGGTAAAACCGACCTTAAATCTGATACAAAGTCATGTCACACAAATATTATTTGAAAGAGGGGCAGAAAGGTGTTGTAAAAACTATGTGAAAATACCCAATATGTTGGTCAATGAAGTTTAGAGAGGTAAATTATACGGGAACAATTTTGCGCCGCGTTGCTACCTCCTCATTGCCTGGTTACCAAAATTATTAAACCCATGCGAACTGCAACCACGTTGCGCTGCAGTGTTTCGATCTACTACCTTGTATATATATATTAAACATGATTTTAGAGAGGTAAATTGTTCCCGTATAATTTACCTCTCTAAAATCATGTTTAACATTATTCAATCCCAACATATTGAGTATTTTCACATAGTTTTTACAACACCTTTCTGCCCCTCTTTCAAATAATATTTGTGTGTTGCTACCTCCTCATTGCCTGGTTACCAACATTATTAAAACCATGCGAACTGCAACCAAGTTGCGCTGCCGTGTTTCGATCTACTACCTTGTATATATATATATATATATATTAGCATAGAGTTCATAACTATGAGTACTATTCATAATCCTTTGCCCGGGCCCATGAGGGGCAAAGATTGATTCATCCTTCCTATCCAAATTCATAAACATTAATCAATAATAATTCTTAAAACACACTGTAGTATTTTATGATGCTTAGTTAACCTGAATGTACTATTATCAACCATGAAAGCTCGACGGGAAAAGGGAGCTCATAAAACTTTTGAGCAAGCTTATGTACAGGAATTATGCAAGACAGCTGTAGCGTGGCTAACATACAATAATCAAACATTGATATTTACTTAAAATGATATTTAATGTTAAATTGCACGTATGAAGTTCGAAAAGTGAAATTAAAGAAATACATAACTTGATCATTCGAATACTAAAGGATAAACAATAAATAATACCAGAAATAACATAATTTACACAGTCACCCTCTCATACATACTTTTAGTCCTGCCGAGAGTGCTTTACCCTGGCTTGCCGGACCAAAACTCAAATACGCAGCTCGCGTCCTCCAAACAAACAAACCAGTGTTGCAACGAAAATCTATGAACGAATGATAGTGTTCACTATGTGTGTAGCCGATTTGAGCGTTCCGAGGTAGAAGGGGAAGTTGCGCACTACAAACAGAGCAAAGGGAGGGGCAGAAAGGAGAGTGGGAGTAGATACAAAGAGAAAGGACTTTGGCATAGTTCACGAATTTCACTATGAAGGGAGGATAATAGCACCGACGCAACGAACCGAAATAGCACTTTCGGTTCAATTTTATTGGAAATTATTAGTTCATGAAATAGATGTATGAATGTTTATGCGCCCATTGACTTTTGGATTCGTTAGTGCCTGTGAGATAGGGTTACGAAACGATATTTCTGTGACTAGTAGCCTACAAACTAATCAGGACAATTTTGTAATGTGTACCAATGACGACTCTTTTGTAAGACTAATATTGTGGGGTGACACATTGTCCAGACACAGCCTATCTCGAATCCAACATAGATACGTAGCTCACTAACAAACATAAAAGTTAAATCCAGACCACATTTTGGTTACTTGTAATAATTTGTTTGAATCAGAGTTGAGTTTATAAAAAAACTAAAATAAACAGTTTTAAAGCTTTTGTAAAACACTTGACGAGTGGCACTCCATTTCACAGCTACTTGAAACAGACTGAAGTGCTCTTCCTAAAACGCGAGTGTTATCTGGCGGGAGAATCCTGTACTCATTATAAGATTTAGATGGTATTTTTATTTAACTTTGCTAGATATTTGAGACGACTTACAAATGTAGGCAACAAAAGCACTATATGGTTTGATTAAAAACTTTATTTTCCATGCTTCGAGTCTTATACATCTTGTAAGCCCTTGTTTCCCTCAACAAGATTTAGGCGCTCTCCACCTACAGGGAAAAAATTGAACCTAACTAATTTAGTTAATATGTTTTCCTATATATGCCATTGGAGTGACCCGTAGTCAGCGATCCGCCTCATACTGACATCTAGGAAACCAAGGTAGTACTAGGACGGAAAAATTCGGTAAATTTTGCTTACATGCCTTTTTATTCAGGCTGAAAGATCTTTTACGAGCTTGAACATCTTCAGACAACGGATCCACGTTTGTTATGCTTCATTTGTTCATCACTGCAACCAGATCACATTATTTATTGCCAATGGATCGCAATATTGTAAGAATGCACCCTAGTAGAGAAAAAATGAAACATCAAAATGTTTATAACCAACATAATAGATTATTAATTAATTTCTGATGTCCTATGATGTAAATTATGTTTTTCTCTGGAACGTAAATTCCTGGAAAATAATACATTTAAGAAAGTCAAAGCAGTTGTTTCTTTTTATTGTGGTATAATCAATTACTACGAATGCTTTTCTATTATATCCTGCAAGCAATATCTGTTTACATTCGTGCACTATATATACAATCTGGTAGCCGTATTTCTTAGAGAGTCAGTCACTGAAAAATAATGCTATGGCCTGTTCAGAATATTAAAAAGGAAGAGCTTTCTTTACTATGATAGACTTAATTGAAAAATATCGGGTGAAACACGACTGTGATTGGTTTAAAACAAGATACATTGAAACGTGATTGGTCATTGATTCCCATTTGGGGCATGAGTTAAATAGTCTCCATAAGATTGTGTGCAAGTACAATTTATATTTGATTTTGCTCAGTAACGAACTCCAGTTCACTTTTGTGCTAAATGTTGTTTCGATAAATATAACATGGCGGTCGCTAGAACGATATTTTATATCTACTTCTACATAAACCGCCACTTCTAATGGTAGAATCTTGCTAATTTTAGGATGACAACTTCCTCGTTGGGATTTGCTGAGTTTCTTTAGGAAAAGTAGAAAATTGCACCTGTTTTAGCAAAGTAGACTGTAATACTTCTTCACGTGTATAAAGAACATTACTAGCTTGATTTCAAAATGTGATAGCCTAATTCCAGGTCGCTTGTAACCTCACGTGTTATCTTGGTTAGTGAGCTTGTTTTTATGGAGATACATACGTCATCACACTGGGATCCTTAACATGCATACACCTTCCGGTAGTTAATGTTCCGTTACGACATGTTTTTAAGACACCTGTACGATTCACATACATGTTCTCAAAACACTACTATATTTAAATTACCTGCTATAATGTTACAGCATAGCGTCCCTAACGACAATTTCTGGCATGCTCTCCTGGCATACGCGGAATTGTAACCCACTTCTGAGATTAAGGGGGAGTTACGTTACCTTGATGATAAGTACACCACTCGTAACCGGTATAGTTACAGGTCCAAGAATGAGATATATTTTTAATATATGATGGTATGTCCATGTTTTGCCATTTACTGAATTCCTCTCACAGATCTTGACTCCTGCTCAGTGACTCAAGATTATTACTTTCTGTTACTCTTCTATTCCATACTATTCACAATTTAAATTTATCTTCAGACATCTGTCAACTGAATTCCGCCTTCCATCACATATCGAGTCAATTAAATATTAAACATACACTATCACAAAAAAATTTAGTTACGTTCTGCTTCACTGACTCACTTTGGGGTTATCTGAATTCGTTACAAGTAAAAATTTGGAGCTGCCGGGTCCTATCTAGCAAAAAGTTTAATTATTTATGATGACTCTAATACCATATCATTTCTTATCGTAACATCCTAAGTTATTTGATACATTTTTAATTACTTATACATACATTTATAACTAGTGTAGTATTTAAAACTCTGATATTTATTTTTTGAGCCAGACTGGTTCGTTCGTTAGATTAATTCAGCCAGTAATAATTAACACACAGAAGGAAGCTGATATTTGCCTTCAAGTTCATTATTATGGTAGAAGCAGGCATTTCACACAGTTGAGTTAATGTAGCTGGTGGAAATAAATAAGATTTCTTAACAGTCAGTATCTAGAATGTGGACAGGATAATGGACAAAATTTCAACTCAAAGACATGTAGATTTCATTGAGACTTTTGTTTTTATCCCATTCGACATCTTGGTTTAAGGTAAATCAATGTTTAAATATGTGTAACAGGAAAGGAATTTCTAAAGGAAGTATTACCAAAGGTAGAACCCAGGGGCTGTTGCCCTTCTGTGTAAAAGAAATCCGGACTCATATGTTAAATGGTAAGCATCATATAAATATAGTTACATGCGTACATTTCCAAGCAGAGGATCCGAAATGTATTTGTTGACTATTTACCACCAGCCACTAACTTGTAGGTATAACAATTTAAATGTTTTCTTTTGCTGAAATAAGAAATAGGTTCCCGTAAGCTGAAATAGTAATTTTTGGACACTTTAAAATTCAGGATTGAGGAGGAAAATATCATTGCATACAGCAACGGTACTGATAATATAAGGAATATTACAAAAAATAATGATAAAAGAATAAATGCAGAAGGAAATAAATATTGTCAATCATTTTCAATACGCTTGAGATTCAAATTAAGACCGGGAATCATACAGAAGATACAATTGGAGAATCAACATTTATTAATACAAGTAGTAGTAGTAGGACTTTATTAGACAAAAAAGTAAGATATTTACAATATTATTTACAAATATGGGTCGCACGGGCAGTAAGCCGTACGTGCTGTTGACAGTCCGTTACAATAATGTAATAATTGGTACTAGTGTAAAGAAAAATAAACAAAAACAGCAATAACATTACAATTACATAAAGAAAACACAATAAAAATATTACAATTAAATAATAACACAATAGCATTATACACTAAAAACATTAACATTACAATTACATAAAGAAAACACAATAATATTACAATTAAGTAACAACACAATAGCAATAACATTACAATTACATATAGAAAACACAATAATAATATTAACATTACAATTACATAAAGAAAACACTAACATTACAATTACATAAAGAAAACACAATAAAAATATTACAATTAAATAATAACACAATAGCATTATACACTAAAAACATTAACATTACAATTACATAAAGAAAACACAATAATATTACAATTAAGTAACAACACAATAGCAATAACATTACAATTACATATAGAAAACACAATAATAATATTACAATAAAATAATAACACAACAGCATTATACACTAAAAACATTAACATTACAATTACATAAAGAAAACACAATAATATTACAATTAGGTAATAACACAATAGCATTATACACTAAAAAAAACATTAACATTACAATTACATAAAGAAAACACATTAATATTACAATTAAATAATAACACAACAGCATTATACACTAATTAATTTATATATAATTGTTAATAATTAATGGTATTGCATTTTGATAACATATATTTATTCATGAATGAGTGTTGTCCTATTTTTTCGCGTTTTGTCCAGAAATTTACCGAGGTTTATCCAATTTTCTGGATTTACCAATAACTCGTAGCATGCCAATCTTTCCCGATTTGAATTTAGAAATCTTTCCGGTAATAACTGACGTCTCCAATATTCTAAATCATTACATTTTCCTAATATATGTATCTCATCTTCAAAGTTCCCGCACATTGGACATATTCGCATATCGTGATCGTCGCTAATTTTTAGGAATTTCCATGTCCCTAGCCTAAACCAAGCAAGCCCTGATCTCTCCTTAAATCCTAGGTTGAGTATATACGATTCTTTTCCCCAGACGTGTTTTAGGTCTCTTTGTAAACACAGTGAGCGTTTTCCTGTACATTCGGCGAAGGTATCTTGTTGGTTTACATCTAAGTACCTCCTCCTTATTTTTCTCCACACGTTCTTGCGATTTTCAGTCCCTTTTTCCTATATCCATCCCATCCCAATCTTTTGGAGTTCTCTCCTAACCTCGTCTGCTCAAAATTTAACATCTATGTTTTTAATTTGGTGGTCGTAACAAATTGCTCTAAGCATTGTTTGTTCACCTTGGATTACTCGCAACCAGTATTTGAGTACACGAATTTTACAGTTAATGTCGTCCTGGAATGACCCGAATTCATATAAAATTCCACAGTTAGAAACGGCAATGAGTGAGCATAATCGTTGATAAAATATGCATTTTTAATTTTGTCGGATAGTCATGTCTGGCTTGAATTGAACCCCTTCGTATATAAGTGTGTGTACGTGAATTTGTGGTGGTAAATATATACATACATATATGTTCGTACTCGGATGCAGTTCAGTCACAGAAATATTACAAATAGAAAATACACGTTGTAAGGTTAGGAACCAGTTTCATGTTTACGTATTTTATGACAAATACAAATAAAAAAATAGTAATGCAAGGAGGATACAGTAGGTTAATTCTAGACTGAAAAAGAATTCAAAGACAATAAGGAATAATACAAAACAAAACAAATTTAGGAGAAAGTTTCAAAATGTAAAAAGTAATATGACATACAATGAATTAATACAAAGGAGAATTATATAAACTAAATTTTATGTAATGGATTAACAAAACTATTTAAATGCATTAAGTAATAATATAAAGCAAAACAAATTTATCAGAAAATGTCAAAATATACCGGTAAAACGTAGTCTAATAAACAATTAATGCAATGGAGAATGAAATGTATAAAATAATACAAACGATATAATACATAGTATTTGATTGAAACCAAACAGAAGAAAGTAACTAGATATTTCAGGTTAATATAATATAAACCAAAATAGATGCTGCGTATTTATTATTTTAAAATATTTAAATAAACAATTTCATTCAATTAATTATTTAATTAATGTATTAATTTAATTGCTTTCTTAAATCTAGCTGTGTTTGTTTGCTTAGCTCTGGATTGGATCTAATTAATTGACCATATAATTTGGGTCCTAGATATCTACTATGATTACATCCACCAGCTGTGTAAAATTTTGGAACATGTGGCATAAAAGTAGTTAATATATAATTGTGTATATGTAATACGACAACGCAGCCATGCTATCGTATACACGGCCTGTGGTAATTGAATTACCGCACTGAGCTCAATTCATGTGTGTGCTGTAGGCCTACCTGCCATATACAAAGGTTTGTATAATACTGAACTATTGAACTTTCTGTTCATTGTGACGTCATTTCACGCGTGAGTAAATTTATTGCGCCAGACGTTTGTGAATTTTTTCAATAGTAATAGTAATTGTAATAATAATAATAATAATAATAATAATACTAATAATAATAATATAGATAACAATAATAACACTAACATTAACAGTAATAGTACTCATAATAATGACGATAATAGCAATAACAGTAATAATAATAATAATAATAATATTAAAAGCTCGATACATCTCGATACATGTGGCATTGAATGTACATAATAAAATTTAGAAAGATTACCCACAACTATTTAATAAAAATATCCTCCGATGAAATCCTTTTGCTTAAGTAATCTACCAAAGCTAAACAAATAAATGATATCTGCTTAAATAATATTGTTGAAGGCATATTTTTTATGTTCCTACAAACCCACATATTGTGGTAAGAATTACGGAACATTTAAAGAATAAAACAAGAAGAGATACTAGATTGAAGTTTTATAAAACATTGGCAGTTCCTGCATTACTTTATGGGAGCGAAACTTGGGTAATGACCAAAAAATTGCAAAGTGGAATACAAAGCGCAGAAATTAACTTCCTTACAAGAAAAAAGGCTGCACAAGATTGGATCGGATAAGGAAAGAACAGAGTTAAATATATATCCATTGGATGAGAAAATCAGAGAAAATAGAGAGAAATGGTTTACACATGAGGAAGGAATGAAGTATCAAAATTACCAAGAGCAGCATTCAACTACAAGCCAAGAGGTTCAAGGAATGTAGGAAGGCCAGTGAAAAGATGGACAGAACAACTTTGAGGCGGAACAGGCAATTTGCCTAGCCCGTGAAGTGAAGAAGAAGAAGAAAAAGAAGATTACTGAACATATAGAGATTGTTTAGATATAAACAATAGTATGATGATCTTGTAGACGATTTCCGGGCTGTGGTCTCAAGACCACGGCCAACAGCCCGGAAATCGTCTACAAGATCATCATAGTAACTCCGGCCGTGAAAGCCTAGGTCAATATAAACAATAGTGTTTACAAATATTCATTAATGCATAATCAGCAAGAGTAAAATTACGTAACACTCTGGCAAGAATATATGCAGTCTTCAGAAGAATAACAAGAAGCCAAATGAAATGCAGACATCAACAAATAGTTTCGGAAAATTGGTGAATATATGTTAACCATCTAAATGTGAAACTTTATTCATGAATACCAGACAAATTGGCAGAATATATACACAAGGGTTCCCATAGCTATCAACTCCATGGCAAGATCTAAAAGAGACACGTGTCAGGAACAGTAGGTTTCTTTCAACCAAACCGTTCAGTACTTGAAGGACTAACACAAGGAACGACAATGTTAATGGCAATAAAAATATTATTAGTACCTGACTCCACGGTTCATGGAACCCATGTATTGAACGAAGCATTTAATAAGGCTTTCAATGGTCCCTTTCCTCAAACAAGTGGATCCAGTCCATTCGTATGATATCCAGATCCCTAATTCCGCAAGAATATTATCCTCATAATTATGTCTGGGCCTTTTTAATCTTCTTTTCCTCGTGTATTTCTCATACATAATGTCACGAGTGTTTTCCTATATATCTAGGGGATTTGGAAATCAAGAATGGCATTTGTTAGGACTATTTAAACAAATAAAATTAAGCTGTTTACTCAAAAATCATTATTTAAATATAGTTATCGGTATTATAAAATATTTATATATTTAATGTAAACGGTGATGTTAAAAAAAAGTATAAATGTGAGGTCATGTATATTCACTGCAACTTGATCATATTTATTGCAAATAAGATCGCAATTTTGTAAGAATTCACCCTAGTGGAGGAATAATGAAACATATCAAACTGTATGATCATAATCAACATTATAGGTTATTAATTAATTTCTTTAGTAAATAACTCAGTAAAATCAACGCATTTGTTCATTATTTGCTATATTCAATGTATTTGTTGGAGATAAATAATGCTCTGAGATGTACAGAATATTAAAAAGGAGGAGCTTTCTTTAGGAGGAGCTTTCTTTATCACAAACGTAGGAGTTGATAAAGAGAAATCGATAAAGAACGAGGTGAAACACGACTGTCATTCGTTGTAAACCAAAATTCATTGAAACGTGATTGGTCATCGACTATCATTTGGGGCATGAATTAAATAGTCAATAAAATTTTATATAATTTCTAGTCATACGAAATAACAAAAGAAAGTTGATAATAGTGCAGACTGGCACTTGACGTAATTTTTAAAAATGGACTAATTAGTCTTATAGAATGTTATTGGCAGAGCAAGGATTTTAATGCACTAAATGTGAAGATTGCAACACAGATAGTATATATTATTCAATTGTTTCTGTGTGAAACCAAGACAAAATACAGTCAGAAGTCTAACTCCTCATTATATTATTCAACTGTTTGTATGTGAAACTAAGAAAAAATAAGTCTAACTTCTTATGATACTCTTCAAGTGTTTGTGTGAAATTAAGACAAAATATAGTCAGAAGACTAATTTCTTATTTTATTATTCAACTGTTTGTATATGAAACTAAGACAAAAGACAGTTAGAAGTCTAACTTCACATTATACTATTCAACTGTTTGTATGTGAAACTAAGAAAAAATAAGCCTAACTTCTTATGATACTCTTCAAGTGTTTGTGTGTGAAATTAAGACAAAATATAGTCAGAAGACTAATTTCTTATTTTATTATTCAACTGTTTGTATGTGAAACTAAGAAAAAATAAGTCTAACTTCTTATGATACTCTTCAAGTGTTTGTGTGTGAAATTAAGACAAAATATAGTCAGAAGACTAATTTCTTATTTTATTATTCAACTGTTTGTATGTGAAACTAAGACAAAAGACAGTTAGAAGTCTAACTTCTCATTATATTATTCAACTGTTTGTATGTGAAACCTAAAAAAAAATAAGTCTAACTTCTTATGATACTCTTCAAGTGTTTGTGTGTGAAAATTAAGACAACATATAGTCAGAAGACTAATTTCTTATTTTATTATTCAACTGTTTGTATGTGAAACTAAGACAAAAGACAGTTAGAAGTCTAACTTCTCATTATATTATTCAACTGTTTGTATGTGAAGCTAAGAAAAAATAAGTCTAACTTCTTATGATACTCTTCAAGTGTTTGTGTGTGAAATTAAGACAAAATATAGTCAGAAGACTAATTTCTTATTTTATTATTCAACTGTTTGTATGTGGAACCAAGACAAAAGACAGTCAGAAGTCTAACTTCTCATTATATTATTCAACTGTTTGTATGTGAAACTAAGAAAAAAATAAGCCTAACTTCTTATGATACTCTTCAAGTGTTTGTGTGTGAAATTAAGACAAAATATAGTCAGAAGACTAATTTCTTATTTTATTATTCAACTGTTTGTATGTGGAACCAAGACAAAAGACAGTCAGAATTCTAACTTCTCATTATATTATTCAACTGTTTGTATGTGAAACTAAGAAAAAAATAAGCCTAACTTCTTATGATACTCTTCAAGTGTTTGTGTGTGAAATTAAGACAAAATATAGTCAGAAGACTAATTTCTTATTTTATTATTCAACTGTTTGTATGTGGAACCAAGACAAAAGACAGTCAGAAGTCTAACTTCTCATTATATTATTCAACTGTTTGTATGTGAAACTAAGAAAAAAATAAGCCTAACTTCTCATGATACTCTTCAAGTGTTTGTGTGTGAAATTAAGACAAAATATAGTCAGAAGACTAATTTCTTATTTTATTATTCAACTGTTTGTATGTGAAACTAAGACAAAAGACAGTTAGAAGTCTAACTTCTCATTATATTATTCAACTGTTTGTATGTGAAACTAAAAAAAAATAAGTCTAACTTCTTATGATACTCTTCAAGTGTTTGTGTGTGAAATTAAGACAACATATAGTCAGAAGACTAATTTCTTATTTTATTATTCAACTGTTTGTATGTGAAACTAAGACAAAAGACAGTTAGAAGTCTAACTTCTCATTATATTATTCAACTGTTTGTATGTGAAGCTAAGAAAAAATAAGTCTAACTTCTTATGATACTCTTCAAGTGTTTGTGTGTGAAATTAAGACAAAATATAGTCAGAAGACTAATTTCTTATTTTATTATTCAACTGTTTGTATGTGGAACCAAGACAAAAGACAGTCAGAATTCTAACTTCTCATTATATTATTCAACTGTTTGTATGTGAAACTAAGAAAAAATAAGCCTAACTTCTTATGATACTCTTCAAGTGTTTGTGTGTGAAATTAAGACAAAATATAGTCAGAAGACTAATTTCTTATTTTATTATTCAACTGTTTGTATGTGGAACCAAGACAAAAGACAGTCAGAAGTCTAACTTCTCATTATATTATTCAACTGTTTGTATGTGAAACTAAGAAAAAAATAAGCTTAACTTCTTATGATACTCTTCAAGTGTTTGTGTGTGAAATTAAGACAAAATATAGTCAGAAGACTAATTTCTTATTTTATTATTCAACTGTTTGTATGTGAAACCAAGACAAAAGTCAGTCAAAAGTCTTTTTTCTAATTATACTAAATTACAAACTTAACTTTTACTACATTAAAAACCTTGTCCTAGTTATAAGTGACATCAGGAATGTATATGTGTGGTATTTTGTAAAACAAAAAGTAAAAATAAATCGGGAAAATGAATTATAATTTGAGAATGAAATAACTTAGAAGACATTAAAAAAGTCATTAACCTAAGAATTATGTATATATATCAAAGAATTACGGATATAGCATTATTACATCTTGGAGGAATATTGGTTAAGATGTGCGGACTATACTTGCCCAGTTGATGTACATTAATTCGACCGAAGTGGAGGACACTCGTTATATGACGTCACGAATGCTATCTTCCGAATCAAACTTGACATAACACATATAGACATATAGCAAGTAGTCTGTCAATTATTATATCACGTGACTTACATGTGTAGGTACATGTAAAAACGATTAGACCTTAATAGCAAAGTTATAACAATAGTAGGTCCCATTATTTGAAAAGGTCATTACAATTTTAAGAAGTTGCCAATATGGTCAGTAAAAAACTATATACTTTTTGTATTTGATCAGTTCTTCGAAGTATTATACTTAATTTATGCAAGTTATATATATTTTACAAACCAAAAATACACGTTTTAATAAATAAAAATTATAAGTTTCTCTTATTAATTTGGGTAGTTTTATTTAAATATATAGTTTCATACAATAAAGTATGGTTTTTCACTTTAAGAGAAAACAACACATTTGAATGTTTGAGAATAAAATTCTTCATATATAAAGAGATAGGCCTAACATAGAGAGGTGAATGGACAAATATTTATAATATAGTTAGATAATCTTTATGGGAGAGCTTATGGCAACCGAAATAGTTATGTTCTGTATTTTACGATTAGCAGAACATGTGACATGAATGAGGACTTGAAAAGGGGCCTGAAAACGTATTGAACGAAATCCAGAAATAAAGCACCCAAAATGGCGGACAAGAATGAGGTAGAAAAATAACGTTATCCTTGATTTTAAGAGGTGACTTATACAAGAAAAAGTTTGGAGGAAATTAGTTTTAAGAAAAGCATGTACTGAAACCTTATGTCTGCGAGCCTAAGAACCACCGTGTTCGACAGTACAAGTGAGTTAGTTAATTAGTAGTTGAACATGACAACAAATTCGTAAAAATGACAAAAAACATTTAAGCATAAAGGAATAATAGCTAGGGTATTTTAGCGAATTCCGAATAAATGTTCGGATAAAAAGATTTTTCATTTTTTATTTTTAATTCTTTGTCGTTCCTACTTAAGTAGACAGACAAAGTCAACGTAACAAAAATGTATATATAGTGGTGTATATATAGTGGTGACAATTTTCGACTTTTCGCAACGAAACTCGGTATATGTCTTTGAAACAAAGGTTCTCTAGGATTTAAAGAGAGATCAGGGCTTCCTTGGTTTAGGCAAGGGGCATGAACATTTTTAATAATTAGCGACGATCACGATATGCGAATATGTCCAATGTGACATATATATATATATATATATATATATATATATATATATATATAATAGGAAAATGTAACGATTTGGAATATTGGAGGCGTCAGTTATTACTGGAAAGATTTCTAAATTAAAATAGTGAAAGATTGTCATGCTACGAGTTATTGGTAAGCCCAGAAAACTGGATAAACGTGGGTAGATTTCTGGACAAAACGCAGAATATACTCGTAAGAACAACACTCATTCATGAATAAATAAATATCTTAAATTGCAATACCATTAATTCCTTAATAATTCTAGATAACCAAGTTAATGTATAATGTAATTGTATTGTTATCGAATTGTAATATTATTGTGTTTTTTAAGTATATTATTACCAAACATCAACTTATTGTAACGGACTGTCAACAGCACGTACGGCTTACTTCCCGTGCGTCACATATTTGTAAATAACATTGTATGTAGGCCTATCTTACTTTTATTCCAATAAATTCCTTATGTATTACTTGAAACAAAGCAGACAGATACTCTCCATAAATAACACCGACCATAAGGAGAGGAGTTTTATCTAGGAGTCATAAATAATACGAGGCCCTAGCCCCTGCTATATTTGTTTACGGGGTACCCCGATTTAAGTAATAAAAGTAACATCTAACCTAGTCCTTAAACCAGCAAAATAGGACCGTAAATTTAGACTTTCTGGTGAATTTGTTCAGTTTCCTGTTGTCTGAGGAACGTTTAAGGTACAACAGTAAACAGTGTAATTGGAAATGTGTGTTTTCTGATGGGAAGGTACCTCATGGACACAGTGAAAACGTATTAAGTTTAAATAAGGTAACAAGATGGTTATGGTAATGTTATAACAGTTTTATGTAAAACGTGCTGAATGTACGTACAGCTTATAACAGTCTGCAATAACTGTGAAATGAGAAGAATATGCTAATAACAGTGAACGGAATATTTGATCTGTGAAACGCAATTCCGCGGAATTGAAAAACACGTGTGATACCTGTATTACATTTCTGCATGTTCATTCACAAACTAATTTCGAATTTGAGTGGATCTCTGTTATGCTGTTGGAATTATTTTAATGCGCCACGAGCTATACAGAGAATAATCACATATCCGTGAGCTTACAATCCTATTGTCACGTAGCTCAGTGGCGGCTGCTTGAAATCTGTATATCACTTTTTGAAGAGAAAAATTATACGCTCAGACCGGGACTTGAACCCGGGACCCTTGGTTCTCTAGACCAAGTGCTCTACCAACTGAGCTACCTGAGCAAGTACCGATCTAAACGCAAACCTTTCTCTATATACACTGTAATGTACATGGGAATGGGAATGTACCAAGGGTCCCGGGTTCAAGTCCCGGTCTGAGCGTATAATTTTTCTCTTCAAATATGATTTATCCATCATTGAGATGTAATAAATCAATAATAATAACATGTATATCACTTGTTTAAAATTCAACTCATTAATAACCAAAGAAACAAAATGGAAACTGAATCATGACTTTCATTAATAATCTCCCAGATACACCCTCCACAATAAATTTTTGCAGTTTTCTAAATTTCAAAAAAATTTGACATAAAAAAAACACCAAGTCTTGGAATGATCTATAGGGAAAATTTCGATTTAGACAAATCGCGAAGTTATTACTTGTTGAGACACGTGACGTACGTTGAGATAATGCTTGTTTTCAAACGGCTGTAGCACGGAAACGGTAAGTCTCCGGACATGGTTTCCAATTCCAAATATTATCAAATCAGTCCCCTCTACAATTCCTGGAAGTTTGTAAGGGAAATTTTAGAGCACCCTTTATGTGTACTGGAGTTTATCTATGGACCCCAACGAACGCAGCAATGAATCTATATATACCATATACACCAGAGTTCATTGTTATAGTTGTATGCAGTGATGATTGGTCAAATTCGTAATAGTTTGTTAATTACTTGAAGATCAGGCGGGAGATGTACAAAAGTGCTAGTGATGGATGATAAGATAAATAGGCAGAAAACTTAATGTAGTAGTAGTAAATATCATCATCCAGGGATTAAGCCTGTTGGCTCGTTCCGGTTTTAATGAAAGCTAGAATTGTTAAGATTGTTCAGTCCATCCTCTGTGTGGGCGTCCAACATTTCTCCTTCCGTGTGGTTTATAATTTAGCAATAATTTTGGAAATATTTCTTCTGGCATTCTATCAACATGTTCTTAATTTAATTATTCGGTCTGTAAGTTTAAAAATATTTAATTCCTTTCTTATATCTTCATTTCTTTTCTTATCCAGCAGAGTACATCCTGCTATATTTATTTTGTCTTGTCTTTCAGTGATAGTCTAACATTCTGATCCAAACATCAATACGGGAACAGCCATTACTTTATAAAAACTCCATTTTGGTTTCTTTTCTCGTATTTTAAAGGGTTATTTTAATTGTGCACACATTAGATTACATTTATTTATTTTGTCATTAATATCTTCATAAATGAATAGATCCATATAAACATGTGGATGCATATAGTCGGGTTAAAAACGGAAATATGGATAGTAACAATATTGTATTTCTATGTACTAGCACTTTTGTACTTCTCCCGCCTAGCCTTTATGGAACCAACATACATTCGATTTACTTTTATACAGGCATATTAAAAATATATCGTAGCCCCTTCAAGATATTGCATAGAGGTTTACTTACTTACCTACTTACTTACTCACTGGCACTATCGAACCCGTAGGTTCATGGCCGCGCGGACATAAGCTCTCCATACATCCCTATCCTGAGCTAATAATTTCCAATCATTCCTTGTATAATCGACTTCCCTCAAATCATAGTTAATGTTATTCTCCCACCTCATTCTTGGTCTACCAACTGGGCGTTTTCCCTCTGGTTTTCCTACAAGAAGCTTCCATGCACGTCTTTCATTCCCCATACGTGCAACATGTCCTGCCCATCTCAGTCTACGAGACTTAACTGTTCTTATTATATCTGGCTTCCCATAAAGACCATGTAGTTCATTGTTATGTAGTCTTCTCCATTCACCTGTCTGTTCATCTCTCTTTGGTCCAAAAATTTTCATAAGTACTTTATTCTCAAATACTTGTAATCTCCTTTCCTCCCTTAAAGTAAGAGTTCATGTTTCGCACCCATATAATATAACTGGTAGAATAATAGGAGGTTTAGGGAAAAAAAATCAATAGGATAAAAAAATAATGATTTTGATTGAAAACATTGAATGATTTACTGCGACCGGTAAACAACTGAAAGATGCTGGATTGCATTAGAACGTCAATTACCAAATGGGAAGTTTTCAGCTAATACACCAGTTACGTATAATGTGCTTCTGGAAATTGGAGAATACTGATTGGTCTGGAATCTCTGGTTGATGTCGAATTTGTTTGTGATGACAAGAGCAAAGGTGAAATTAGTAATCACATATGTATTATTAATAAAGTGAAGTCGTTACATTTTGTAGCGGCGGCTCGTAAACATCAAGTATTAAAGTATCAGGAATTATTGCATATTCATCCACGGAGAATTTCACCTACTATAATACATCTGTCCACCGCTGTGGTCTCGAGGTAGCGTGTTGTCTTATCACAGAGCGAGCCCGGGTTCGATTCCCGGTCGAGACAGGCTCCTGCGTGAGGTTTTTGGGGGCTTTCCTCAACTGAAGATTAGGGCCCAACGGTCCCCGAAAATCATCCGGCCATCATCAGCATCCACATCCTAATCATTATCATTATCACCCATCACCGATGTGGAAAGCAACGGGAAGCTACCGCACCTATAATTCCTTAGTACAGATGCCAAGCATAGTATGAAAATGGATGGATAGTAATTCTGCTCGATGGCAGGTCCTTCCCTGCAATCATAGCATTTTCATGCTATGCTTGCAGCTTTACTAGGGAATTGTAGGTGTGGTAGCTTCCCGTTGCTTTCCACACCGTGAAGGATGACGATGATGATGATGATAAGGATGATGATGATGGCCATATGATTTTGGGGGACCGTTTGGGCCTTAACGTTTTCCTGATATTTGTCTTACAGGTGAGGAAAAACCCCGATAAAAACCTCACCCAGAAAAACTGCCCCGACCGGGGATCGAACCCGGGCCCGCTGCGTGACAAAGCAGCACGCTACCCCGAGACCACAGCGGTGGACAGAATTACTATAGAATAGAATAATATACATCTAATCGCAGTACATTTTACTGCATTTTACTTCATCCTCGGACACATACTCCTAATATATATTACCTAATCGCAGTTAGTACACACCACTTAACTTCATCCCCGATCACTTTCGCCTAATTCACACTCAACATTACTCCATTCCCGGACATTTTCGCATACTATACGTTACCTAATCGTACATAATTTATTACACTTTACTTCACACCCAGACATTTTCGACAACTGTAAGTAAATTTTGTTCATACTAGATTCGTGTTTTTCACATTGTTTCATGCATACTATGTGGATTTTACTTTCTTCGCATTTATCAAGCTTTTTTTTCAATTTATAAAACAAGATACAGTAAACACATCTTCATCAGAATAAAATCTGTATAAAATATATGTCAAGCATAACGTGTAACAATTTATTTACTATATTCTAGCCGATGGTAATAGCTCCAGATAGCGTTTAGAGACGGAACAGCATCGTTTGTCAAATGTTGACAATGGGCAAGAAGTTAGCAATGGTCGCACTGGTCCAGAATTTATATCACCGAAGTCCATCTCAAACTGCCCTTTAGTATAATCACTGGTATTGAGAAGTCCTATGTGCACTGATGATACCACTTCTATTGAAATCAATTGACCAGCAGTAGAAGGTACAGAAGAAGAGAAGAGTCCACCAGCAGAAGCTATTGAATCACTTTATTTCTTGTAGTTGTAGCACTAGCACTGTTGGTACTGGTAATAGCAGATTATTTGTCTCCTCAGGAGAACTATTAGGGTTAATGTTTGTCCGCAGAATCTGATTATGAAAGTTTTGAAAAAACGTTCGTGATCCATTGCATTTTATAAAATTTCCTACAGAGTTCTGAAATTGAAATATATCAAGCTATAACTGAACTAAATTTCAAAACAAGAAACTTTCCTATAACAACTAATATATATGTCTGTTCTTGAGCCAATATCTAGTTATTGTAATAATTGTGGAAGATTTGTACACTTGCCACTTTGCATTAATAACCATTATGTCCATAAACTACTACAATAATTTAATACTCACAGCAATAAAATCTACAATAATCCTCATCACAGTATTTATAACATGTTATTGTAAACTGTTTATATTTTTCCAGCATGCACCAGAAAAATTAACAACTTTTGCCATATTCTTCAGGATTCACCACACAGTCTGTAGTTCAATTTAAAATGTTTTTAAATACAATAATTCATTGCTGAAGCATACTACAGGAACAGAACTACAGTAGATACTTATACACATTTGGAATCCAAAATACACTGCGAGAGCTATACAAAAAAAACCTTACTAGGCCTACATCAAAATATAAAACGAAAGTTCATTAAATAATGTAATATAAGATTGCATCTTCAGTTGGCATATATTCTACACTTTTACGGTGTGTTTATAGAGAGGTATTTGTAATTCAAATAAACAATAGATTAGCATAAATAATAATTTAACTTGAGTAAATTTAGGGGGTTAGCCACCCAATGTTCACCTAGATCCGCATATGGATATGAAAATATTTATGTTATAAAAGTGTTTAAACATAACTTTCTTCAGAGGAAACGGGCGAATTATTGATTGTTGAATAAATTGTTATTTACCACTTTTGTGAAAAGGATAGCTATTCACAATCGATTGAAAATGATAGATGATATTTCATTATTGTAAGGGTAGAACGCTTGATTGTATTAGGATTTGTAACAATCCATTGCTATACAACGATATTTTCACTACATTTCTTCCTGTTGTTTATGAAGTTAGTGGATTTATATGGTTACAAATACGAGCGATTGTCTTCCATGAGAAAAAGTTTCAAGACACAGAGCTTAAATTGCCAGCAGATACATTTATATGTATCAGGACAATATACCGTGACTGAACAAGTGAAACCCAAAATATTGTTTTCGGGACGTTTTATGATAATAACATACTTCGGTGTATAAATCTCGTGCCTAAATGTTTCATCAGCTGCTTAAATGTCTTGCGGTAGTTGAATAAAGATACATCCAATTTATCTCCAACAGAACTGTCACTGTTTCGTGGACATTGCACATTACAATAATACTTAGAATCCTTCGATATCTTAACGTATCTAATATTAATACGCGAAGAAAAAGCTTTGTATCCCTTTGTAAGCACATTGCGCGCATGGAAGAGTGTGCTATTTGGCATAATTAACGTTCATATAAAGAAGGAGTGCAGAAAAATAAAATTCGTGTATAATATGTGTTACAAATAAATTAAATTAAACAAATTAAATTGTTTCTAAGGAACTTACGTGTAATACTAATTCGTGTACTAATTAATTTGATAACGTTTATACTGAAAGTGCATTGTTGCAAAAAGAAAATTGCGCAGCAGCAAATCGAATTAACTTACTCTCGCGTATTTATTATTAGTGGTTTAAAAAGGTGACTATATTTTGTTATTTAAATTTAAATTAAATCCTGTCTAATCTTGGCTTCAGTAATTTCATTATATATTTCTCTTTATATTCAGACATATATTTATATTTAGACATCCCCTATCCCCAAACACTTTTTGCAATTTATATCAATGAAGTAATATGTTGCTGGAACAAAACATATAAATTTGGAATAAGAATATCAGAAAATAGAAATTTAAACACCATATTGTTTGCAGATGACCAAATAATAATAGCAAATTCCGAAGATAATCTACAGAAAGGTCTGTATGAACTTAACAAAATTACAGAAGAATATGGATTAAAGATATCTACAGAAAAAACAAAAATTATGGCATTTCAAGGTGTAGATCCAGTCAGAAGTAAAATTGTACTGGACAATAACATTTTGGAGCAGGTGAATAATTTTACATATCTAGGATGCAATATCTCATATGAAGAAGAAAAGGATGTAAATGCAAAAATATCTAAATGTTTAAGAATTTTAGGGTTAATAAATTCTATCTTCAAGCCACAGTTAGTCCAAAAGCATTCAAGACTGAAAGTGTATAAAACACTGGCTCTTCCAACTCTTTTGTATGGTAGCGAAGTATGGACGTTGAAACAGAAGGATATACAGAGACTTAGATCTGCTGAAATGAGATATCTTCGGAGGACTGCAGGATACACACTACTTCCGATTGAGGATCTTTCCACTTTTCAGCGGTTGCCCTTTTACCAGACAGCTGCTGGCCCTTCACATCCACATGTGTCAATCACAGAGGTAGATGATCAACAACCAGTGTAGGGGTGACATGTGGTTAGCATGTCGAGTCCCCCAGCCGTTATAGCTACACACTACTAGATCACAAAAAAAATGAAGACATCTTAGAAGAATTACACATGAAAACTTTAGAAAACAAAATGTCTGATTATAAGTCAAGATGGATGCAACACGTCCATCGAATGGAAGATCACAGAATACCCAAACAAATGTTAAGATATCAACCTGCAGGAAGAAGAAGACCAGGACGTCCACTCAAAAGACTTCTGGATGGTGTTTCTCTTGACGCCGAAACAGGTCAACAAATGGCCTAAATTCGTGAATGTACTATGATGATGATGATATTTAGACATTCGCGTCTACTTCCATTATGCCTTGACATAGAACATTGACGGGTCGGATTAAGAGACAAGAAGATATATATTCCCGTACTCATAATAATTTGCCAAATACAAATTTAAATAGTGTAAAGAGTATACAAATGTCATATGATGCGTTATTGTATTTTTAATGTGGCTTTTACAAGCTATTTTTAAAATAAATCCAAAATTAATGCATAATGACGTATTTGTGACAAACTTAAAAATGTAATGAATTGTGATCGAATTTCGACCACTCGGCGACCACTAGTCATCATAAATCACTCCAGTACCGCATTGTGCCAATTAAATCGCCCAAACATGCTGTATCTGAAGATGAAGTTAACAACTAAAGTGATGGCAGTAATTTGAACTTCACTGGTGGGCGCACTGCACTTGAACCTCAGCTTTGTATTCAACACAGATTGCATAACTTTCTATGAAGGCTACAGTAAACCAAATCAAAGGTTGAACTCCTGCCATCATATCTTGACAGATTCTACACAATAACAAAGTATCGATGTAAAAGGGATCTGTATGCTTTTAAATTATAAATGAAAATCTCTGTTAGTTTAGTTGTACCAATATTATCTTTTAACACATAAAATTTCTCTCATGAATAAGGTCGTGTCTCTTTCATACATAGTATAAGTATCAACGCTGCCCTTCTCCACGAGGGGAACAAATTTCCTTATTATGTTCATTTGAAAGACCCGTAAAAATGTTAAGATGTTCTGGAAAAAGTCAACTACAGTATCTGCAAGTGGAACATTGTTGGCCATTTTAACATTATCAAGTGGACGAGATATATCCCTATCCCAAGGAATTATTAGAGCTGTTAAAACATTTAAATATTTGGGATCACTTATTGATGAATCAGGGAGTTGTAAAGCTGAAGTAGATAGCAGGTTAGTACAAGCACGAAGAGCCATAAAAATGTTGAATGGAGTACTGTGGAGTAGTACCATGTCAAACCACACGAAGAAGAGAATTTTGAAGTCTGTTGTGGAAAGCATAATGACTTATGGTGCTGAGGGATGGACTTTGGTAGAGGAACAAAAAACTAAGATCTTGGCAGTGGAGATGGATGGAATAAGACGCAGTGCCAGGGTGTCCAGGTTGGAAAGAAGAAGAAATGAAGAAGTGAGGCAGATGATGGATATGGAGGAGACAGTGGTGGAAAGGATCGAAAGACGAGCTCTTCAGTGGTATGGCCATGTAAGGAGAATGGAGGATGATACGTGGCCCAAAACTCTTTTGGAATGTCACCTTCCGGTAGAAGGAAATGGGGCAGGCCAAGAACAACGTGGAGAGGAAAGATCCATAGATTGATGAACGACCGAGGTCTGGAGGAGGATGAATGGCGTGATCGGCAAGAATGGCGAATGGGAATACAGGGTAACCGCTGAAATGTGGAGAGGCCCTCAAAAGTAAATAAGAGTTTCTTCTAGTATTTAAAGGTGCTAAACAATGTATTATTGTTTCTTTTGTTAATGGCAGCCGTGAACAAGCACTGAATTGCTTTCATTTCTCAATATTATTTCAGGTAAAATAATGTTTATTGTTGTCGTGCTAGATTTGTTTCTCTTAACAAACGCTAAGAAATTGATCTGAGAGTAAACATCAATAAAAGTAAATTATATGTTCACACAGAAAAAAATATTGTATGATGTTAAATCAGGGAAATTTTGAAGTAGCTGAATTGCTATACCTAGGAACAATAATTACAAATATGAATGAGAAGCTCAAGAAATTAAACTAGGCGCAATTCTGGAAATGCATGCTATATTATAGATACTCTTGTCCCAACGTCTCTAACAATGTTAAAATAAAAATATTCAAATATGTTATTCTCCCAGTTATATTATATGGATGCGAAACATGAACTCCTACTTTAAGGGAGGAGAAAAGTTAACGAGTATTTGAGAATAAAGTTCTTAGGAAAAATGTTGGACTAAAGAGAGATGAACAGACAGACGAATGGAGAAGAGTTACATAGAGTGAGCTGCATGAGCTTTATAGGAAGCCAGATATAATAAGAACAGTTATGTCTCGTAGACTGCGACGGAAAGGACATGTGGCACGAATGTGGAATGAAAGAGAGGAATGGAAGCTTCTTGTAGGAGATCAGAAGACACACTTTCTGTTGGTAGACCAAGAATGAGGTGGGAGAGTATTTGTATTAACTATCATTCGATAGAAGCATATTATACAGAGGGCGATTGAAAACATTAGCTCAGGATAGGGATGTGAGGAGAGTGTGTCCGCGCGGCCATGAACCTACGTGTTCGATAATGCAACTGAGTTAATTAGTTAACCAAAGGGGAAAAAACTTGTGCGAAAAGGAATACGAAAATTCGAAAGGACCACCAAAACATTATATATATATATATATATATATATTATAATATATATTTTTGACATTTGGCAATGAAGGCAAATATGATATGAAAAGAAAAAAGAATGCTTGAGTCGGGATTTGAACTCGAGTCTCTAAAGTCTGTACCTTTAGCGCTCTAACCAACTGAGCTACCCAAGAATTCCAAGACAAACATACAATTTTCTTATACATGTAGTATTCTCAATTCACACAAGAGGTAGCGGAAATATCATTCAACTGCCATCTAGCGGCTAACCTAACAGTTAAGCAAATTATTAAAGAGAATATTTACTTTATAGCAGTAACGCTTGTATATATAGATATTATAAATATATTTTTGACATTTGGCAATGAAGGCAAATATGATATGAAAAGAAAAAAGAATGCTTGAGTCTATATATACAAGCGTTACTGCTATAAAGTAAATATTCTCTTTAATAATTTGCTTAACTGTTAGGTTAGCCGCTAGATGGCAGTTGAATGATATTTCCGCTACCTCTTGTGTGAATTGAGAATACTACATGTATAAGAAAATTGTATGTTTGTCTTGGAATTCTTGGGTAGCTCAGTTGGTTAGAGCGCTAAAGGTACAGACTTTAGAGACTCGAGTTCAAATCCCGACTCAAGCATTCTTTTTTCTTTTCATATCATATATATATATATATATATATATATATATATGTCCCTTCAGCACATTGTCCTTTATATCCCTCTTCATCACACTATTATTCGAAATCTTTTACAGATTCTCTTGCTAGAACATGGAATTCCCTTCCACCTATGTCAGAGACTGCCAAACTTTACCATCTTTCAGAAACAAATTGAAAATATAATTAACAGAAACAACTCACTAATATTACTTTTAACAATTCGTAATTTGTTTTTTTTTATTATTTAATAGAAATAGTTTTAAGATTTGTCAATATATTTATCTAATACTAGTATAATAAGCGACGGATTAATTCATTATAGTTTATTACTTCCTTTGTATTTTTTTTTATTTGATATATAGTAGATTCGCGCAATTCCTTTCTGTATACATTCTTTCATTAGTTTAATTTTAATTCTATCTAATTTTATTGTATTATTAGACATTATTTTCATTATTGTTCAGTTTGACAGATAATTAATTGTTTAGCATGTACTATTATCGCAATTTTTTGTATTTAAATGTAACATATGTTTGTCCTGTTGAATGGAAGAGAAGGCCACATGGACTTAACTCCATCAGGCTAAATAAATATATATATATATATATATATATGTGTGTGTGTCTGTGTGTGTGTGTGTGTGTTGGTTTTAATCTTATTCCTCATATTTCAATTTAGAGTGAAAGAGTGGTTGAAATTAATATGGTTTGTTTATAATAAGAATGTGTATTTGTATAGTTCTGATAATACCAGCTCCTGGTAACTGCATATCTGATAAGTTGAAGTGGATTCACTGGAGAGAGATGTTTACACGTTGTCATGGAAACCGTGAGTAAACAACAAGCTTTCTTCATCTCAAATTCATTTCCGCTCTGTTGATGTCCAGACTAGTTGAGATATACTGGGAAAATGGACGCGATTATATAAAGCTTTGCTATGTATTCTCCAGAATCTGACTCCATTTTAGAAATAGAAGGCAATTTTTAAAAAACCCTTATTAAAGCTGGGATTTTTTTTAGACAATATCAATCGTTATTACTAATATGATGTGTTGTGCAATAATCAGCGAATAAATAAGCCTACGCCAAAGCGGTGGCGGTACAAACAGTTCACGGTTTCAAATCTCGCTACTGAAAAACGTGAATATTTTCCCCGGTCTTCTTTAGTCTTCAAGGGAAATATTACGTTTATATTCAATTTAAGAGACCCCATTTTAACATATTCAGCATTTCTTAGTATAATTAAAAATTAATGTATGCGAAATTAATTAGAGGTTAAAGTATCTCTAATAAATGAATTAAGAATAAAAACGCTGATAATAATAACAACAATAATAATAATAATAATAATAATAATAATAATAATAATAATAATAATAATAGAAAAATAATACATTAAGAGAAATTATGAATGTAGAAAATTATATTGTACAAGAGATTGAAGAAATCGAACTAAGATGGTATGGAAATATAATGTGAAGAAGGGACACAGAAACAAACAAAGAAGTATTGAAATGGATACCTCCTGGAAAAGGGAAACATGGTAGACCAAAGCCAACGTGGATAAAGGGAATTCAAGACAACATGAAGAAGGGAAATATGACAGACGCAGACACACAAGACCGGGAAATGTGGAATACAAACATTGTATATTTTGATTGAGGATACTTGTGTATATAACAGAAACAATCCTGAAATTAAATAATAATAATAATAATAATAATAATAATAATAATAATAATAATAATATAATAATAATAATAATAATGGTTTATTTTCCTGGTAGGGTAAACATAATGGGTTATTTTGTGGAATGCAAGCAAACAATAATCTTCGCAGATGATCAAGTACTTCTAGCGGAGAATGAAGATGATTTGCAGAGATCAGTGTTTAAATTGCAGAACACCCTGGAAAAAATACAACATGAAAATATCTGAAAATAAAACCAAATCCATGGCAGTCACTGGAAAGGGACTTTCGAGAGTAAAAATAATAATAAATAATAAACCGATAGAACAAGTAACACACTTTAATTATTTAGGTAATAATATATCACAGTTTCATAATCAAAAAGATGTGGAAACAATTTAGAAAATATAACAGATTAAATGGTATAATTAGGAGAAATTTTGGAAAACAAATGAGGAAAGAAATCCAATTGAGATTTCATAATGCCATAGCCAAACCTGCTCTCTATACGGAAGTGAATGCTGGACACTTCGAGCAAAAGATAAATCCCGCATTAATAGTTCACAAATGAGATCCTCCGATCACTAACTGGAGTAACATTAAGGGATAGAATGAAAAGTGATGAGATAAGGATGCAGTGGAATAGTAGGGAAATGGTTGAACCTATACAAAATTATCAGATTAAATGGTTCCAACACGTCCAGAGAATGTCAAATTCCCGTTTACCAAAGATGATTTACCACCTCAACCCTAAAGGCAAAAGAGACATCGGAAGACCCTTCAACCGATGGAAAGATCAGTTTTTGTAGTCGCAGAACGGGCATCATCACCCAATACTGCATTCGGAAGAGGAAGAAGAAGAAGAAGAAGAAGAAGCAAGCTTTCACGTCCGCTAATCATAATATTAAAAGATTCCGTGCTATGTGTCCGTGGTCTATAAGTCGTGTTTCTTCCACACGTTTCTCCCTTAACTAGTCGTAGAGTCTACAGTCGAGTCTACGCTATGGGAACATCACCTAGAAGCATTCGCCACTGAAGATGCTCTCCGCAGTTAAGGGAGAAACGTCTGGTAGAAACACCAGTTATAGATCACGACCACCATCGTCCGGAATAACTAAATACAATGGGTTAGACTTCATTTTAACAGTATAATGTGCACAGAATTCGTAATGTATAAGTAAATTGAATCCACTACAGGCCTTAAGAGGCCCTTAGGGTAGTAGAATGTTAAACTCCCACACTCTACATATTCGGTACGAGATTTTATTATCACTTCACGACGGTTGTCCGTATATATAAAAGCAGGTGCTGCTCGACAATGCTTGACATATAACAGGTGCGTGAAAACAAAGTGAGCCGCTGGACAACCATCATAGTGCGGCTATAATACTTGTGTGTCAGTTCTGCATGACGACTGACGCAGTAGTCAACAACTTCGTGTTTCGCTACTGAGTGCCAATGGAGCTGTATTACGACCAGGATCGCAACTTCGATTCCCAGCTAATGAAGGAGCTGCTGCAACGCCTGGTGTACAAAAGACATCCACAATTTGATGGGATGTTACAAAGCTATGTGAAGACTGTCAAACATCTACCCAAGGTTGTTTTAGGCCAGTATTCAGAAACCATCTTTACGCAAAGGGCAACTCTTTCCCCCTCTCTACGTAATAGAAAGCGCGAAATAGTCGCTCTTTGCGTAAAGATATGTTTCTGATGCTGGCCTTAAAATCATCAGAGGCATTGGGTCGCCAGATTGCCACTGTTCCTCCTGACCTACCATTCATCTACTCACGACACCACCGGAATGACTCCAGACAAGATGGTCCTTAGAATAGAGTTGCGACTGGCCTTTGCGACCGCCAGTTTAGTAATCCACCTGGGAGTTGATGTTTCGACTGAGATAAGCTCATCAGCATGCTAGAAAAAACTCAAAGTGCGACAGGCCTAGAAGGCCCTTTGCCTACCAGCTGCCTGCTGCCTCACATCCACATGTGTTAATCACAGAAGTAGATAATCTTCTAGCCAGTGTATGGGTGACATGTGGTCAGCATGTCGGGTCCCCCAACCGATATAGTTCATCTTTTCAACGTACAGTCGTTACTTATGTAGCTACCCAAATCCCTCACGATGGTGGGTGGGCACCGGCCCCATACTGGCCGGAAATGCCATGAGAAAAATGTCTTCCCCCATGGAGACTCGAACCAGCGTAAGTCCTGTAGCTCTGCGCCATGGATTCTTGCCTTAACCACTCGACTATGGCGCGGGAACATCAGCATTCTAGAGAGCACCTTAAAAACTAGCCAGACATGATGAAGCTGTGCTACGACCGTATAACCGACTGTGCTAGATTCAATGAATGCGACTTTGGTGCGGCTGGTACCGCCTGACCCGGACAAGAGGAAGATCACCGAAATTGCAGCGTTCCTGGGATGGCCTATACCTAGTAGTGAAACAGGATCAAATATGTTACCTACAGGATTCAACGTCAGCATAGAGGTGGTGCATCTAGATCGGCTGGCAGCGTACAGAGGAGCTGATCGTAACGATCAACCCTTAAGAGGGAGCAATGTGACGAAATTGTTGTATTAACTTTGAATTTCGCGGGCTGTGTCGAGAGCAGGTAACTCGCACTATATGGAAGAAAACGATTTGCGAACTGTCAACTCGCGAGTTTGAAAGACTCGCGTATAAGATTCTTTGCATATCTACTCATCCAAGTCGAGAAGGTTCGATTCCCGAAACTTCCATGCTGGAAAAGTCTCAGCTATACGTGGATAAACATTCCTTCCATCGCAGTATAAACTGTTTGTGAGTGTTGGAGAAGCACGTTATTTTGTTAGCCGAAGACAGTGAAGTGTGCTCAAGAGGGATCTGTGGTAAAATAAATTATTATTAGTGGACTTGGAAGAATTTACGTGACTAAATAATCATGCCCGAAATGGGTGTCATTGACCAATCACGTTTCAATGAATTTTGTTTTATAACCAATCACAGTTGTATTTCACCTCGATATTTATAAACTTAATAGGGGATATGTGGATGGCGACCACAAGGTGCCCAAGCTGTGCAAAACATTTCTTCCACTTACTTGTGTTTTGCACTCTTTTAACTTTACTATCTAACCTCTCTTGGTTATCTCTTGATTTTTTCGACCCCGACGCTATTAGGGCATCCGAGGGCTAGGGAGTTCCTTCCTTTTTTCCATTTCTTCTTTCCTTTATTTTCTTTTCTTCTCCAGAAAATCCTGACCAGAGGCTATAAGATGGCAGCCCCATCACTGGTCTTGCCTTCCTTTGGCCAGCAACCAATCGAAGGGACTATTATTATGCTTTCAAATCTTATATACGAGAATTTCCCATAAGGGAAAATTTTCTATAGGAATCGTAACAGGCCTCGCCTAATACTTGGAAGGAAGAAGAAGAAGATGTTTATTATATTAACGAGAGCTCCTCCTTTTTTAATATTCTGAATAGGTCAGAGCATTATTTTGCAGTGACTGACTCTCTAAGAAATATGTTGAATATAGCTATGTATATATTAAGATATAAGAATGCTATAATGCATGTGGCTCCCAGATTGTATATATAGTGCACGAATGTAACCAGGAATCGCTTGCGTGATATTTAGAAAAACATTGTAGCGATCGATTATACCACAATAAAAAGAAACCACTATTTGCACTTTCTTAAACGTATTATTCCCCAGGTATTTACGTTCCAGAAAAATATAACTGATATGTTTACATCACACATCAAAAATGAATAACTTATAATGTTGGTTATAATATATAGTTCTCCACTAGGATGCATTCTTACAAGTATTGCGATTCTATTTGGCAATAAATATGATCTTGTTCAGTGATGAACAAATGAAACGTAACGTTTCTCATTTGTTTTCAAACATCGCCATTTACATTAAATATATAAATATCTTAAAATAACTATTTTTAAATCATGATTTGAGAGTAAACAACTTAATTTTATTCGTTAAACAGTCCTAAAAATGCCACTCTTGATTTCAAAATTCTCTAGATAATTTGGAAATCACTCGTGGCATTACTTATGATAATTGAATTTTTAATCCAGAACCATCATTGGCATCAATTTGTGTAAGAAGAATCAGTGGATTATGTGAAGCTAATAAAGTGAGTTTGAAAATTTTATGTAACATTTGGTCGTGTTTTTTAGAAGAAAGTCACCTGAAGACGGACTCTAGGAAGAGCGTGACATTCTTGCTTACTATGAGGGTCAATCATTTTCACAAATTTCCATTCCCCTGTAATAACAATGCTGAGGACAGACCTCACCATAATAATGAGTTGTATTTACTGTTGTTTTCCTCAAACCGTATTTACATATTTTTTGTAAGCACAGTGATCATTACTTCATGCAATCTGATTTTTTTCTGTACGTAGATTTTATATCAATGTACTTCCTCCTGATTTTGTTTAATATATTCTTGTAATTTTCGCTTTATTTTCCCCATATTCAACTGATACCAATGTTTTGTATTCCCTCATAACTTTGTCCATAATTTATCATCTATATTCCATATATAGTTGTAGTATTGAATATGTCTGAAAGTCAAATAATGAAATAGCGAAAAGGATTAGTAATGGAAGGAAAACCATAGGAATGTTACACTCTATACTATGGAGTAAAAACATCATTAACAGAACACAACAACCATTTGTAAGCCATACTAGAAAGTATAATGTTATATGGATCGGATTTTTGGACCAAGGACACAAACATTTCCAACAGAATAACTGAAGTTTGAAATGGACTTTTGGAGAAAAGCTGCCAAGAAAATCTGGAAGAAATTAGAAATACATAAATTAGAAAGTGGATGAATCCAAAAAGAAGTATAATGGATTAGATTGAGCACAGAAGGCAAAAATGGTATGGTCACATAAGACGAATGTAGCATGGAAGTCTACCAAAGGCCTGTCTACGCATGGAAATTTAAAAGAAGGAGCAGAAAATTAAGACAAAAAACAACCTGGAAGAGTGACAATCAAAATTCAATTAGGAAATGTGGTGTAATAGAGGACAGAGAACGAAGGAGAACTTTAATTAAGGGAAATTTATGAATGTTTGTTGCAAACTGATAGTCTATAAGACCGTAGTCATTTATGTATTTTTTTTAAAATCATTTTAATTACTAAGATTGGTTTGGATACGCCCTCAATGATTAGGAAAATTCTCAAAATGATTGAACTTAATGTATCTGTAAGCATTGAATGTTTATCTTGGAGTAACATAAGTTGTATTGAGTGAGTGAATTTTACAATGTATACTTACTTACTTACTTACTCACTGGCACTATCGAACCCGTAGGTTCATGGCCGCGCGGACATAAGCTCTCCACACATCCCTATCCTGAGCTAATGCTTTCCAATCATTCCCTGTATAATCTACTCCCTCAAATCATAGTAAATTGTGGGGCTAATCATAGATTTAATACCAATTGTTATTGAAAGAATTTCAACAAATAATTTATTAATAGACACAAGAATAAATACCAGAATAAATCTGCCCATGTTGTCTATAAGAAAATATATATAATGTATAAGCTGCTCTAAAAGTTAATGTTGTTCTCCCACCTCATTCTTGGTCTACCAACTGGGCGTTTCCTTCTGGCTTTCCTACAAGAAGTTTCCATGCACGTCTTTCATTCCCCATACGCGCAACATGTCCTGCCCATCGCAGTCTAAACGAGACTTAACTGTTCTTATTATATCTGGCTTCCTATAAAGACCAGTAGTTCATTGTTTTGTAGTCTTCTCCATTCACCTGTCTGTTCATCTCTCTTTGGTCCAAAAATTTTCCTAAGAACTTTATTCTCAAATACTCGCCATCACCTTTCCTCCCTTAAAGTAAGAGTCCATGTTTCGCACCCATATAATATAACTGGTAGAATAATAGTTTTATATATTTTCAGCTTAACGTTTTTTGAAAGGAGTTTGGGACATCAAAAGTATTTTACAATGTATATCGTCCTGAAATGACCCATATTTCATGTTATAATTAGCCTTACTAAAAGGAATTATAAATGTATCTAAACACATTTTTTGTGACGAGAACATAATAGTTTACCTGATGATATAAATTTAGTCTTTATGTATAAATAATTTCTACTGATTATATTATGTGCTTACTTTTACTTTATTAAGTTTGCCATGATGGAGGAATTTCAGTCTTTTTTTGTAAGCATTACAACATATGAAAATTTAATGATCCATGTTCGGCACTTTTATAAAATCATATAGCACAGAAAAATACTTTAATATGAAGCGAAATTTATTTTTAAATTTAACTTGAAAATAGCCACATAAACTAAAATAAACTTAAATGTGTGTGAGATGATAATGTATATATTTTTATGAACTATTCCGCTAGGAAGTGGATTATAGTACATTTTTAAAACTTGTTGAAATTTATTAATGTTAATTTTGTTCCAGAAATTACTACTTGATGCATATTTATGTATTCTACAAGTTATATTATATTGATGCGAACACGGGACTCTTACTTTAAGGGAGGAAAGGAGATTACGAGTATTTGAGAATAAAGTTCTTAGGAATTTTTTTTGGACCAAAGAGAGATGAACAAACAGGTGAATGGAGAAGACTATAAACAGTGAACTACGTGGTCTTTATAGAAGCCAGATATAATAAGTACAGTTAAGTCTCGTAGATTGCGATGGACAGGACATGTGGCACGAATGAGGAATGAAAGACATGCATGGAAGCTTCTTGTAGAAAAACCAGAGGGGAAAACGCCCAGTTAGTAGACCAAGAATGTGCGAGAACAACATTAATTATGATTGAGGGAAGTAGATAATACATGGTATGATTGGAAACATTAGCTCATGATACGGGATGTATGGAGAGCTTATGTCCGCGCGGACTGAACCTACGGGTTAATAGCACCATGCGTTATTTATTTAGTTGTATGTTATATTATTATAATGTTCATATTTGAAACATTTCAGTTTTTGCTTTCAGAAGCTACAGATTATACTAATAACAGGTTACCTGT
>JASPKZ010004617.1:72500-84627 GCA_030220185.1 Diploptera punctata | reverse complement strand
CCAAATTGTCCATTTCCTATACATGATAAAATGAGTGAAGTTCTTTATTCATCTCCATATTATCACTTTTTTATATATTATCCATCCATAGTAATTCTGCCCGAGGGAAGGTCTTTCACTGCAATCATAGCATTTCCATGCTGTGCTTGCAGCTTTACTAGGGAACTGTAGATGTGGTAGCTTCCCGTTGCTTTCCACGCCGGTGAAGGATGATGATGTTGATAAGGATGATGATGGCCATATGGTTTCGGGGACCATTTGGGCCTTAAAGTTTTCTTGACATTTGTCTTACAGGTGAGGAAAAACCCCGATAAAAACCTCACCCTGAAAAACTGTCCCGACCGGGGTTCGAACTCGGGCCCGCTGCGTGACAAGGCAGCACGCCTCCTCGAGACCACAGCGGTTGGATTATTTATTATAATTTGAAGTATAATTTTTAATATTTGTATAATATTTTGCAGCTTCCAGAATAGTAAAGTCAAACTAAAATTCAGATATGTCAGTCAGTCCACAGAATGTCGTCATAGTCAGTCCCACATCATATATTAGGTTATCACTCTGGTCTTAATTGTGAGTTTTTTTTTCGTTTTTTATTGAGAATGTAACTTGAACTGTGTCCCCTCCAACGGTATTTTTAGAAAACTGAATTAGGAATCACACTTCAGAGAATGATACAGATGAACATGTTAAAGCTGGCATGATAGTTTTGACACTTATGTCAGTCAGTCACGACATAAGTTGATAGATAATAAATAGCACTGATTTTCTTCAAAAGTTGTATATTTAAGTACAGTCCTTAACCACCCACTATTCCGCTGTCCATATCCACGTAGATAAACAACCCTAATTTCAATCAATTGTAATGTTATATGCAACCATTTTGCTGCAAACGTTTATTGTAAATGTCAGTCACATAATGGACTGTACTCAATAATAAAGTATTCTCATTCTTACGAGAAGTAGTGGGGTATAAATCCAGAGGTCCGTGTTTGATTTCCGTCCTAATATTAATTTTTCTTATATTTTCTTCTTCTTATCCTTCATGGCTCAATGTCAATAATTTAATTATAATATCTTAATATATAAAAATTTCGTGTCCCGTTGTTTTGTCCGCGATGGAATCCTAAACTACTAAACCGATTTTAATAAAATTTTGCACACTGTGTGCTGTTTTGATCCAACTTGAGACCTACGGTGTTTATGACTAAATTATATAATCGCATTATTTTTTATTGCAAATTATTTGTTTATTTATTTAACAAGGAGTTATAATTATCTGTGAGTTCCATACGATTCTAACAGATGGCGGTGGCTAGGTAATTAATTTATTATTTAACAAAGAGAGATCCAGGTGGCTGTGGCTTTTGTTTGCAACTGCGAATTTGAAATTGAATTACCATACATTGATTATTTCATAATTTAAGTATGTTCAGTGTATATTTTATTTTCAATATATTGATAATAGTATTAATTTCGTGTGCAAGTATTAGTTTTAAGTAATCTGGCTGAAATACAGAAACTTAATTTAAATTTAACTGGACCGAGAAGGGACATTGAACAATATGGCGAATCAGTTCTAGAGGACCCTGAATGATAAGATGTCAAGTGAATTTCCGCAAATTGGTATAGGCCTATGTGACATAAATCTTACATTTAAGAAGAATGTCAACTTAAAAACATATGAAGGTCCTAAGGAAAGGAATAACAGAACTGTAAGTGAGTCTGTGTAGTTAATAATAATATGCCTAATATTACAGAAACAATATTCATGCCTCAATTAAACGAAAAACATGATTACTATAATATATCACAAGATGATATTACTATACAGAGACTTCTTGATGATGATGGGAATCCAAACTGGCAACAAGTTCGTAGAAAAAAACGAAAGTATAATGAAATCAGCAAGCCTCCTCAAAATATTCCATCAATAAATGTACATAATCCTTGTGATACACTTATGGATGATACTGAGAATGCAGACAACATAAATTCATCTCAATCAACAAAATCATACGGAAAAATTAACGTAAAAATAGTTAAAGGCGATACGAAGTTCGCCGGGCCATCTAGTGTATGTATATATATATATATAATATATATATATATATATATATATATGATATGAAAAGAAAAAAGAATGCTTGAGTTGGGATTTGAACTCGAGTCTCTAAAGTCTAAAGTCTGTACCTTTAGCGCTCTAACCAACTGAGCTACCCAAGAATTCCAAGACAAACATACAATTTTCTTATACATGTAGTATTCTCAATTCCACGCAAGAGGTAGCGGAAATTTCTTTCAACTGCCATCTAGCGGCTAACATAACAGTCAAGCAAATTATTAAAGAGAATATTTACTTTATAGCAGTAACGCTTGTAAATATATATATATATATATATATATATATATATATCCCAGTGCCTCTACCGAGTACGACACCGAGAACGTCTAGTACAAAACATTCATTTGTCATATAAGAATATATTTTCATTATTACTAGATGAAATGGGATATATATATAGAGATCCGGGTTCAAGTCCCGTCCGAGCATTTATTTTTTTTATCATGTCATTTTAAGCTTGCATTGCTCAATGTTAAAAATGTAATTGTATATATACAGGGTGTATCATAAAGGATGGCGCAAACTTATATGGTTGAAAGTACACGATAATAGAAGCAACAATATCACAGTGAACATGGGTCCGCAAACGAGCCGTTTACGAGATAATTACGAATGTATGGTTACAAGCCGCCACTGACTTCATTTTAAACATCGTCCTAGTTAGTAGGAATTTATTTGAATTTAGACTTTACTATTAATTTTTCATCTCATTTAGTTCACATTTCACAGTTCACTTCACTTATGGGTTACCTGTTAAAATGTCTTCCTTGCATTTGGATGCAATACTGAGCTCGTCTCTGCAGTGAATGTCGAATTCTTTCGAAAACCCCTGGATCATATCTGAATTCTTGACAATCATGTACAACTCTCTGCTCCAGTTATTCAATCGTGTTACGGGTGTGCTGTACACTTCGCTTTTGAGGTGACCCCAGACATAAAAATCCATAGGATTTAGATCAGGTGATCTTGGAGGCCAAGGTACAGATCCGCCTCGACCTATTCATCTTTGGCCGTATCTGCGCGTTAGATGCCGTCTCACAGCAGCAGCAAAATGTGCCGGAGCTCCATCATGCATGTACCACAAACTCCGACGTTGCTGAAAGGAAACATCCTCAAGCAATCCTGGAAGATGACGCCGCAGAAACCTAAGGTACCTCCGCCCATTAAGTTTTCGTGGAAGAATGTGTGGCCCAATGAGATAATCACCTAGTACGATGATACAAACAATGACGTCAGTGGCGGCTTGTAACCATACATTCGTAATTATCTCGCAAACGGCTCGTTTGTGGACCCATGTTCACTGGGACATTGTTGCTTCTATTATCGTGTACATTCGACCATATACGTTTTATATAACATTGATCAATGCAAACTTAAATTAACATGATAAGAAAAATAAATCCACTGACGGGACCTAATCCCGGGCCGCTGGATTGATATCACAACTACATCCATTAATAATGAGAATATATTATTATAATAGAAATGAATCTTTGTACTAGACTTGCTTGGTGGCGTAATCGGTAGCGCACTGGGATATATATATATATATATATATATATATATATATATATACATATAATTATATTATTTATTATTAAAATTTTGACAAATACAAATGCAATCTCAAAATGTCTTGATAAAAATATAAATGCTCCGACGGGAGTTGAACCCGGACGTCTGGATTTATATCCCACTACATTTAGTAACAATGAGAATATATTATTATAAGAGAAATAATTGTTTGTACTACACCTGCTCGGTGGCTTAATGTGTAGCGAACTTGGATACAATATATATATATATATATATATATATATATATATATATATATATATAATAAATTAATTTTTGACATTGAGCAATGCTAGCTTAAAATGATATGATAAGAAAAATAAGTGGTCGGACGGGATTTGAACCCGGACCTCAACATTTTTAACCCACTACATGTAGTAATAATAATCAGAATGTATTATTATAAGAGAATTACATATGTGTACAAGGCTTTCTTGGTGGCGTAATCGGTAGCGAACTGGGAAAAATATATATATATAATATATATATATATATATGTATTAATTACATTTTTGGCATTAAGCAATGCAGGCATAAGATGAAATGATAAGAAAAATAAATGTTAGGACGAGACCTGAACCCGGATCTCTGGATTTACATCCTACTACTACATCTAGTAATAATTAGTATATTTTTTTTATTAGAGAATTCTATGTTTGTATTGCATTTGGTCAGTGGCGTATTAGGTAGCGTACTGATATATATTGTAACTAAATTTTGCCATTGAGCAATGCGAGCTTAAAATGACATGAAAAGAAAAATAAATGCTCTGACGGGAGTTGAACGCGAAACTCTGGAATTATATCCCACGACTTCTAGTAATAATGGGAATATATTATTATAAGAGAAATATATGTTTTTACTACTCCTCCTCGGTGGCGTAATCGGTAGCACACTGGTATATATATATATATATATATATATATATATTTAATTATAATAGTATATATATATATATATATATACTCTTATAATTAAATTTTTGACATTGAGCAATGCAATCTTAAATGACATGTTAAGAAAAATAAACACTCCGACGGGAATTGAACCCGCATCCCTGCATTTTTATATCCCACTACATCTTGTAATAATGACAATGTGTTATTATAAGAGAAATGAACGTTTGTACTACAACTGCTCAATGGCATAATCGGTAGCACACTTATATATATATACTAGATGGCCCGGCGAACTTCGTATCGGTTTTTAACTATTTTTACGTCAATTTTCCGTATGGTTTTGTTGATTGAGATGAATTTATGTTGTCTGTATTCTAAGTATCATCCATAAGTGTATCATAAGGATTATATACATTTATTGATGGAATATTTTGAGGAGGCTTGTTGATTTCATTATACTTTAGTTTTTTTCTACGAACTTGTTTGCAGTTTGGATTCTCATCATCATCAAGAAGTCTCTGTATAGTAATATAATCTTGTGATATATTATAGTTATCTTATTTTTCATTTAATTGAGGCATGGAGATTGTTTATGTAATATTAGGAATATTATTATAACTAACAGATTTACTTACAGTTCCAGTTATTCCGTTCCTTAGGACCTTCATATGTTTTTTAAATTGACATTCTTCTTAAATGTAAGATTTATGTCAGATAGGCCTATACTAATTTGCGGAAATTCACTTGATATCTTATCATTCATGGTCTCTAGAAACTGATTCGCCATATTGTTCAATGTCCCTTCTCGGTCCAGTTAAATTTAAATTAAGTTTCTGTATATCAGCCAGATTACTTAAAAGTAATACTTACACACGAAATTAATATTATTATCAATTATTGAAAATAAAATAAACACTGAACATACCTAATTTATGAAATAATCAATATTTGTAATCCAATTGAAATTCGCGGTTGCGACAAAAAAAAACAGCCACCTGGATCTCTCTTTGTTAAATAATAAACCAATTACCTTACGCCGTCATCTGTTAGAATCGTATGGAACTCACAGATAATTATAACTCTTTGTTAAATAATAAACAAATAATTTGAAATAATAAAATTTTGCGACTATAAATTTAGTTATAAGAACCGAAAATCTCAAGTTGATCAAACAGCACACAGTGTGCAAAATTTTATTAAAATCGGTTCAGTAGTTTAGTATTCCATCGCGGACAAACAACGTGACACGTAATTTACATGTATATATACTATTATAACTAACTGTTTGACATTGAACAATGCAATATTTAATGGCATGATAAAAAATAAAAATGCTTATTCGGGATTTGAACGCGGACCTCTGTATTTATATCCCACTACTTCTAGTAATAATGAGACTATATTACTATAAGAGAAGAGAATATTTTTACTAGACCTGCTTGATGGCGTAATAGGAAGCGCAATGGAATATATATATATATATATATATAACTGTAATTATATTTTTGAAATTGGGCAAAGCAAGCTTAAATTAACATAAGAAAAATAAAATCTCGGACGGACTTGAACCCGGACCTCTGGATTTATATCGCACTACATCTAGTAATAGTGACAATATATTATTATAAGAGAAATTAAAATTTTACTTGACTTGATTGGTGGCGTAAAGGGAAGTGCACTGGGATACACACACACACACACACACACACATATATATATATATAATTCAAATGGGAATTATATTCATTTTTATTTTAAAATTGTGCTTGTAATTTGGAAAAACATAAAATTATATATAAAAAATATACAAGGACAGAAACATTTGAAATGTCAAATTTCTTATATTATGTTAGATTTCAGATGTGAACAGTACAAAACGTAATATATTTTCAAACATTGTAATCCATGAAAAATATAATATTTATAATTGTATTTAGTATTTACCTGATAAAGGAAGAGATGCGATTTCTTCATTCCAAAAAATTACTGTTTCAAACTAGATTTAAACCTGTCAAACGTTTGTATTTTATGATTTTCAAATCAAAACTGACTTTTTCAATAATCACACGCAGTGGTGATGCTCCGCAACGTAAGTTCTTATTACGTCTACATATTTATTTTTTGCTAAAAAAAAAACATTTCTCAGAATAGTGTTACGAAGGTAATATTTTTTTTTAAATCTTGCGAGTCGGATATATATTTAATTATAATTAAGTTTTTAGCTTTTAGAAAAGCATGCTTAAAATAACATGATAAGAAAGATAAATGGTTGGACGATACTTGATCCCGGACCACTGGATTCATATCCCACTACATCGTGTAACAATAGAATATATTATTATAAGAGAAATTAATGTTTGTACTAGACTTCCTCGGTAGCGCACCGGGATATATATATATATATATATATATAATCATTATTATTATTATTATTATTAAATTTTTGACAAATGTCAACGTAAGCTGAAAAATTATTATTATTATTATTAAATTTTTGACAAATGTCAATGCAAGCTCAAAATGCCATAAGAAATATAAATTCTCGGACGGGACTTAAACCCGGACCTCAGCTTTTATATCTCCCTATACATGTAGTAATAATAAGAATATATTATTATAAGAGAAATAAATATTTGTGCAAGACTTACTTGGTGGCGTATTCGGTAGCGCAATGGGATATATATATATATATATATATATATATATATATATATATATATAGGGAGTTCCATGCAGGCCGTCGAGAAGAGCGGACGTGTTTTTGTTAGAGTGGTTGAAGTGTGCAGGGGACAAAGCAATATGGAAGAAGTTAGAAAGCTGATTGAAACATTGTCAACTGAAGTGAAAGAGGGGTTTGAAAAGTGCAACGTGGGTGAAAAAATTCGTGATATTGAGACGAACATGCATCGGATGGAGGACAGATTGAAATGGCTGGAATCTAAATTAGACTATCTCGAAAACCAGAGTCGCCGTAATAATATTGTGATATATGGTGTGCATGAAGAAGACAGAGAGAGCTGGGAGGAAACTGAACATATAGTTAAAAGAGTAGTGGCGCAAATCGGGATTGATATGGTGGACAGTGATATTGAAAGAGCGCACAGAGTAGGTCGTTGGCATAGTGGAAGGAGACCGATTGTATGCAAATTATCACACTACAAAATAAAATGTTGGATCCTTAGAGACAGTAAATATCTTAAAGGGACCGGTATCAATATTGCCGAAGACTTTAGTGAGAAGGTGGCGTCGCGAAAGGGACTTTCTTAAGCGACACATGCTCGAGGCGAGGAGGCAGGGCTGCCATGCAATCATGCAATTTAATAAGTTGATTATAAATGGGCGAATCTGGAGCAGAGAACTACAAAATATGGACAACTCTGAAAATGAATTTGAAGAGGTCATTAACAGCGAGTCCCCAAAACCTACAGGGGATCTTCAACAGCAGGTGGTCTCTTTACAGCAGAGGAGGGAGAAAATTCTACACGAGGGAAAGAGAGAGGGAGCACTACGATACTAACTCCGAGGAATCCAATAAACATACAGCACAAAACAGCCGAACGCAAAAAGAATACCCCACCTCTAAGAGGTGAACGACCGGCGGACACAAAAATCAAACAAGAAAATCACTAAGACTGCTGAATTTACCCCCAGAAAAGGAACTATTGAGAGGGGGAAGTTCGAAAAATACAGGTAAGACTAATGACAAGGGAACACAATAGGGTTTGTTGACAGTCGGTTCATAGAATATCGAAGGGTTAAAACAAAAACTTTCAGTGGACAGATGTGTAGAGTTTATTGAGACTTTTGATATATTAGCTCTAGGAGAAACATGGTTAAAGGCTAATGAATGCGTAAATCTATGTAATATGAAAGGTTATTTTAAGGACAATGAAACTATAAGGAACAGAGATAGATATCCAAGTGGTGTTGCCATTTTATATAAAGCTAACTTAGACCCATATATTAAAAAGGTAAACATTGCTTCAAAAGAGGCAATTTGTATATATTACCATACAGGAAGAGCAGAAATGTGTCTGTTGTCTATTTACCGCCAATCACTAAATTCCAGGTATGCCAATTCATTTTTTTTTTCGTTGAATTGTCTGACTCGTTGGCAGAAATAAAAGATAGGTTTCCGGAAGCGGGAATAATAATTTTAGGGGACTTTAATAACTGTAGGATTGGGGAGGAAAATATCACTATAAAATTAGATGATAATGAAACACGAGGTGAGGGTAGGAGAAGCAAAGATAAGATTATAAATTCAGAAGGAAACCAATAGTTAGCTTTTTGCGATGCATTTGAACTTGAAATTCTGAATGGGAAATATGGGGAAGATAAAAATGGAGAACTGACATTTATTAATAAAAATGGAGGTAGCGTAATCGATTATACAATATGCACACAAGACATGATTCCAGTCCTAAGTAATTTCTGTATAGTTTCCAGAATCGAATCACACCACTTCCCAAACAAACTTATTTTAAATATGAAAGGTATTAGTGAGACAGTTAATAATGAGATGGCAACGATATTGCGGCCAATTACACGTTTCAGGTGGATCGAGGATCGGAGAGAAGAATTTATCAGGAGTTTGGAAACGCTAATACAGGATCTGCAATTAAATGAACTTAACGGGAGGAAATTATTAAAACTTTGACAGAATCTTTTCAAAAAGCAGGGGAAAAATTCAAGGTTAAATGGGCAATGAACCAGAAAGTAGTATTTTCAAGTTTAGAAAAGAAAGCACAGATGAAAGCAGAAAAAAATTATGCACAAGAGAGAAAGGATTATAAATAATTATTGGGAGAAACAAAACAAGCATGGCAAAATAAGAAATCCGAAGAAATGAGAGTCACGACTGAAAGTGGGAACATTGCGGACATATGGAAAGCGATAAGGGAACTCAAAATAAAGTCCATAAATCGAACAAGAAGAACGCCCGGGGAATGGAAAAGTTACTTTGATAGGGTGCTGGGAAATGAGAGGTTAAGATATAATCAAGGAAATATAGTTGAGATCCCTGACCCAATTCATATTCAATTGCTGGATCAGGATATTTCGAAAAATGAAGTGGTTTCTTCCATTAAATGTTTAAAGAATGGTAAAGCACCTGGAATTGATGGAAAACCTAGTGGAATTCTTGAAAAGTATGATATCATCCAATAAATTATTAGACGTTTTGAAAACTGCGTTCAACAAACTTTAATGGAAGAGATTATCCGGAAGCCTGGGCGACAGGTGTCATCCAACCGCTATACAAAGGGAAAGGTAGGGCACAGATGCCAGAAAGATACAGGGGAATTTGTCTCTTGTCAGTGTTTGGAGGGACAAAAAACTAAGATCTTGGCAGTGGAGATGGATGGAATAAGACGCAGTGCCAGGGTGTCCAGGTTGGAAAGAAGAAGAAATGAAGAAGTGAGGCAGATGATGGATATGGAGGAGACAGTGGTGGAAAGGGTCGAAAGACGAGCTCTTCAGAGGTATGGCCATGTCAGGAGAATGGAGGATGATAGGTGGCCCAGAACTCTTTTGGAATGGTCACCTTCTGGTAGAAGGAAACGGGGCAGGCCAAGAACAACTTGGAGAGGAGAGATCCATAGATTGATGAACGACCGAGGTCTGGAGGAGGATGAGATGGCGTGATCGGCAAGAATGGCGAATGGGAATACAGGGTAACCGCTGAAAATTGGAGAGGCCCTCACAAGTAAAAAAAAGTAAGTCAGTGTTTGGAAAAATATATTGTGAAGTACTTTACAAACAAATAAGACAATGGGCTAAGGAGAACAATAGGCTCTCAAAATATCAGGCAGGTTTTAGGAGAAGGGTACTCCACGGTGGACAACGTATTTTTTTCTGAGAACATTAATTGATGACAATCTGAATATGAAGGGGGGAAATTATTTTGTGCATTCATTGATTTTTAAGATGGCATTTGATACTGTGGACCGAAGCGCACTTTGGGAAAAATTAAATCGGAAAAGATTGTCTCATAAAATGATACATGCTTTAATGTCAATTTATAAACATGTTAAATTTTGTATAAAAGTAGACCAAGGGCACATTACAGAGAGAAGTGAAGCCAATCGGGGAGTGAGACAAGGTTGCATTTTATCACCAATGCTATTTAATCTATTCGTTGATGATATTGTAGACGTAATGCTAGAAGGAGAAATTGAGGCTCAGGAGATAAGAAATGTTAAAGTCCCAGTCCTGTTGTATGCAGATGATTTAATTATCTGTTCCAAGACAATCAAGGGATTACAAAGAGGTCTTGAGCTACTGGAAATACACTGTAGGGATTGGGGATTGACTGTAAATGTTAGTAAGACAAAAACAATTATCTTTAAAAATGGGACGGTTTATGGTAGAACAGAGGAATGGAAATACAGAGATCAAGTTCTTCAAAACGTGAAACATTTTGAATATCTTGGTACGACGTTGAAAATGAACGGGAAGTGGAAAAAACATAATGATATAGCATTATTTAAAGGGAGGGGACAGCCTAACAGTGTACTCGGTATTCTGGGTCGAGTGCCTGATATTCCAGTCAGCACATTAGAAAACATGTATGGAGCGATGGTCAGGCCAGTCATGCACTATGGTAGTGAGATTTGTGGTTTCCAAAGAACGGAAGTACTAAATAAGGTATACACGCATTTTCTAAAATATATTACAGGACTTAGTAAGGCCGTTTCTAACTATGGAATTTTATATGAATTATAATGGAGAGTATAATACACATATAAGAAAAAAAAGTGTTTGAATTGGATTCGCCTTGTAGTGTAATGGATATCACGCTGAGGTACAGACTCAGAGATCCGGGTTCGAATCCCGTCCAGGCATTTATTTTTCTTATCATACCATATTAAGCTTGCATTGCTCAATGTTAAACATATAATTATAACATCGATAAAGCGTCACTGCTATAAAGTAAAATAAATATTCTCTTTAATTTGCTTACTTGTTATAGTCAGCTACTAGATGGCAGTGAACACAGTGTTCTCGCGACATCTAGTAATAATGGAGAGTATTATACATATATAAGAAAAATAAGTGTTTGAATTGGATTCGCCTGGTAGTGTAATGGATATCACGCTGAGGTACAGACTCAGAGATCCGGGTTCGAATCCCGTCCAGGCATTTATTTTTCTTATCATACCATATTAAGCTTGCATTGCTCAATGTTAAACATTTAACTGTAACATATATATGTATATATATATAGATATGTACTATAATTAAATTTTTGACATTGAGCAATGCAGGCATAAGATGAAATGATAAGAAAAATAAATGTTAGGACGGGACTTGAACCCGGATCTCTGGATTTACATCCTAATACATCTAGTAATAATGAGTATATATTTTAATTAGAGAATTTTATGTTTGTAGTTCATTTGCTCGGTGGCGTAATAGGTAGCGCACTGGGATATACTAGTATATATATGTATATATATATATATATATATATATATATATATATATATTGCAATTAAGTTTCGACATTGCGCAATGCAAGCTTAAAATG